>CAWUFW010001374.1:645000-665000 GCA_963921515.1 Calotriton arnoldi | reverse complement strand
CGGTTCAAGACACTTTGCGGCCCGCCACAATCAAAATAATACACAATTGTCATTCTGTGTTTTGGACAATGTCCCCATCAGGGAAAGGGGTGGTGACAGAGTCCTAGAGTTGAGAAGACTAGAATCAAAAATGATTATTAAATATCATACGATGTATCCAGGAGGGCATAATTGTGATGAAGCGCTCTCAGTGCATTTAGGATGAAGGTCTGTCTGCTTGTTCACATTTTTTGTCTATACTATCAGGAATGGCGCTGCTGTTAAAAATAAGTGTTTTTATGATTGATTTTATTCCTCACTTCTCTTGTAAATATAAATTTTAGTGAATGTAAAAGAAGTTGTATATGTGGTATGGTTATTCACTTATTGTTATATTTATTATTTTTCACAGGTTCTGTGTGTGTTATAAACGACAAAGGGAAGGCATAACGAATGAGAATATCTGGGAATGCGAATTGGAGATACGAATGTTGAAATTAAGAGACTAATAAGTAATTACATTTACCCACTTGGGTTTGATTGAAAATAGCCTAAATGGACTTATTGACTGGGCATGGACTGGAAAGAAATACAAGCGCGTATTTAATTTGTGTTTTGCCTTAATTTGGTGTTGGAATGTAATGGAACTTGCATTTAGGATAGAATTTAAACAGTAAGATATCAGTTTGGAAATCCTTATGCCCACAGGGGCTATATTGGTCGCAGGGGTCTTGTTGATATGAGCAACAGATCGATAATTTCTTATTACGCACAGGCGTGTCAACATTACGATGGTGTACATTAGCGGCACGTAAAGGCTGGTATCACAGCCACAAGGCAAATGAGGACTTTTTGGCGCTGTCATGTATATTTAGTCAATGTCTCTTTAATAATTGACCGCACGCACTTGTGATGTTATTTTATATTTTTTCATTTGAAGTTGATTTTTTCTGACTAACGTTCATTGACAGAAATTTGAAGTATTTACTATGTATCTCCATCATTTTGCATTTAAATCAATGTAATGCTCTTTTGATCGTGAATGTTTAACTACCATTGAATCTGTTTTCACTTTCTATGACTCTAAGGTGTGTCACATGATTTGTTTAAAACACCATGATTTACATTTCACTCGTACTCTTGAGCAAGGAGGTGTAACTTCGAAACGCGTAGAGTGACTTGGCTTGAGAAATAAATCACGCTGTAAAGGACTTTTGTTGCCGTGACATCGTTTGTTTGATGTTTCGAAACGATTGTGTTTGATATATATAGATATATATATATATATAGATATATATAGATATATATATATATAGATATATATAGATAGATATATACACACACTGAAAAAACCATAGGTTTCAGGCACGTTACAGTTCGAAATTAGCATTTAAAAAACCTTAGAAATTCACAGAAAAAACCACAGGTTTCAGGGACGTTATATTTAGTTGGACATTTCACTCGTACAAAACCAAAGAAATTCCGCCGTTATAGTTAGTTCAGCTAACTATAACTCGCGCTTCCACAATGCACTGCTGATGACGTCACATATTACATCATTCATGACATGGTCAGTGACATCACTGATGACATCTCAAATGAAATCACTGATGACATCATCTAGTAAATGTGTGTTTCTGTAAAGTTTAAATATGTTATATATATATATATATATATATATATATATATATATATATATTACCTACTGGCCGTCGCCAGTAGGTAGTTATAGTTAGGACCTATTTTCCATAGGAAAAGCATTTTTTGTTTTCCCAATAACTTTAGCGTCGTTTGACGAATCTTCGCGAAATTTTCAAAACTAGTGGGGCGCTCCGGTCCGCTCCTGTCTTGAAAGTTTCGGGGTGATTCGCCAAGCGGGAGCCGAGAAAAAGGGGGTCCCAAAACGTGTTTTCTCCATGTTAATTTCCATAGGAAACTTTAGACACTGCTACAGCCCGAACTGCTGAACGGACTTACACCAAATTTGGCAAAAAGGTAGTGCTTGGTTCAGAAAGCGACCTTTTTTTTAAATGGTGTAAATACGTTCAGTAGTTGCTGAGAAATTCAAAAATAAAAGTTTCGATATCTAGGGACGCGGTGGATTCGCGAACCTTCCCGACCACGAGCTTCACTGTGATTGGCTGCCAACACTCCAAACCAGGAAGTGTTGGCAGCCATCTTGTGACTCTGTAGAACCGAGTCACAAGAAAACAGTGAAACAAGCCTAACAGCCCCCCTCCTTAAAAAATATTTATTTAATTAAAAAAACATTGTGGCCATGCCCCGGGGGATGGGGTCCCCTGGGCCGAAATTGGCCTCTGGAGGGGGGCCGCGCGGCCCCCTTCCCGTTTTTTTTTTTCTTTCCACTAACGGGTCATCCCCTGGGGTCCCCAGGGCCCAAATATTGAAAATAAAGGTGGGGCCACACAGCCCCCCTTCTACAATTTAAAAAAAAAAAAAAAAAAAAAAAAAAGCCGGATCACGCGCTGGAGGCCTCGCCCCCTCCAGCAGCACTCAGCAAAGGCGCCCCCTGGCGCGTTGTAAGTTGGGGAATTAATTCCCCTTGAATACTGGGGGTCCCTGGGGGCCAACTAGCCCACCAGGTACCTCCAGTATTCGCCACAGGGCTACATTGCAGAGAGGTGGTCTGAGGCCACGCCCCTTTTTACACCTCTCTGCAACGCAGCTCTGTGGCACTTATTGGAGGTACCTGGTGGGCTACTTGGACCCAGCGACCCTCAGGATTCAAGGGGACTTAATCTTCCAAGTTACAACGCGCCAGGGGGCACGTTTGCACAGGGAGGGGGTGGGGCCTGATATGGCAAGTGTGCAAACACGCTCCCTGGTGCGTTGTAACTTTGGGGATTAATTCCCCTTAGTCCTGAGGGTCCCTGGGGGCCCACCAGCCCACCAGGTACCTCCAGTAAGCGCCACAGAGCTGCGTTGCAGAGAGGTGTAAAAAGGGGCATGGCCTCGGACCACCTCTACGCAAGGCAGCCCTGTGGCGCTTACTGGAGGTACCTAGTGGGCTAGTTGGCCCCCAGGGACCCTCAGGACTCGAGGGGAATTAATCCCCCAAGTTACGAGTCAGGGGGCGTGTTTGCACAGTGGTGCAGGGAGGGGGCGGGGCCTGATATGGCAAGTGTGCAAACGCACCCCCTGGTGCGTTGTAACTTGGAGGATTAAGTCCCCTTCAATACTGAGGGTCAACTAGTCCACCAGGTACCTCCAGTAAGTGCCACAGAGCTGCGTTGCAGAGAGGTGGTCCGAGGCCATGCCCCTTTTTACACCACTCTGCAACGCAGCTCTGTGGCACTTACTGGAGGTACCTGGTGGGCTAGTTGGCCCCCAGGGACCCTCAGTATTCAAGGGGACTTAATAGGGACGTTATAGATAGAAATTAGCATTTAAAAAACCTTTGAAATTCACTGAAAAAACCATAGGTTTCAGGCACGTTATAGTTAGAAATTAGCATTTAAAAAACCTTAGAAATTCACTGGAAAAACCATAGGTTTCAGGGAGGTTATAGTTAGTTGGAGATTTCACTCGTACAAAACCAGAGAAATTCGTCATGACATCATCCAAGTGATAATCTGATGCACCTCCTCACACCCTAATATAACTTTTTATACACCCACTCTAAAATACAGACTACCATGTTCGAAATCATAGACACACCAATAGCAGTTAGTACATACCTGCTCAGTGATTCCTTGGTCTACACACATCCACTCATTCACCCATACAGTAACTCATACATGCAGTCACTCATCAATACAGCACTATCATATGCACTCCTACACCTATACATACACTCACACACCGCCACTCATCCATAGACTTACTCATACACCTACTCAGTCATGCAAAGAGTCAATAACACCCATTTACTCACCTATAGAGTTATACACAGACAAACTCACTTATTTATATAAATACTAACACATACTTACTCTCTTATACAATCACTGATACAAGCAAACACTCATCCATACAGCCACTCTCACAATCACTTACACTCACGTATAGTCATTTATATACTCCAACACTCACATATACTTCCTTTCACATATGTAGTTAATCACACATATACCAGTGAGACATCCTTTCACTCACCAACACACCCATACACACATTCACCCACCTATACAGCCCTTCACAGATGTACTCTTCAACCCATACACCCAGTGAATCACCCACTCGCACATCTATGGACAGTCATCCACCCCCCACCTACTCACACAGATACTCAGGCACCCATACAGATACTCAGACAACAAATCAATAACCCATATAGACAGTCATGTAGCTACACACCAACAGACAGACTGATACAGACATTTACACAGTTTACTCACTAACCCATGCATTCAGTAAGATACGCTTAATGAGTCACTTATACAGTCAGTCACGCACCTACTAAATCATCCATTCAGACACTTATACACCCACTCATTCTTCAATACACCTTGGCGCATATATATATATATATATATATATATATATATATATATATATATACCAAACATTTAAACTTTACAGAAACACAGCCACTGGATGATGTCATCAGTGATGTCATTTAAGATGTCATCAGTGATGTCATCAGTGATGTCACTGACCATGTCATGAATGATGTAATATGTGACGTGATCAGCAGTGCATTGCGGGGGCGCGAGTTATAGTTAGCTGACTACGGAAACGCCCTCTACGCAGGAACGACGGCTAAGCTCCTGAGACGGCTGCAACGCATCCAGAACGCCTCTGCACGTCTTATCCTCGACATCCCCCGACGCAGCCACATCACACCCCACCTGAGAGACCTGCACTGGCTCCCTGTCAACAAGAGGATAACCTTCAAGCTCCTCACCCACGCACACAAAGCACTCCGGACCAGCCTACCTCAACAGACGACTCAGCTTCTACACCCCCACCCGCCAGCTCCGCTCGACCAGCCTCGCCCTCGCCACAGTCCCCCGCATCCGGAAAACGACCGCCGGCGGCAGATCCTTCTCCCACCTCGCCGCCAAGACCTGGAACACCCTCCCCACCAACCTCCGACAGACCCAAGACCTACTGGCCTTCAGAAGACTCCTCAAGACCTGGCTCTTCGATCAGTAGCAGCACCACCCCCCCTCTTCCCCCAGTGCCTTGAGACCCTCGCGGGTATGTAGTGCGCTTTATAAGTGACTTGATTGATTGACTGAACTAACTAGAACGGTGGAATTTCTCTGGCTTTGTACGAGTGAAATCTCCAACTAACTATAACCTCCCTGAAACCTATGGTTTTTTTCCGTGAAAAATATATATATATATATATATATCTCTCAAGGTGTATTGAGGAATGAGTGGGTGTATAAGTGCCTGAATAGATGATTTAGTAGGTGCGTGACTGACTGTATAAGTGAGTGATTAAACGTGTCTTACTGAATGCATGGGTTAGTGACTAAACTGTGTAAATGTCGGTCAGTTGGTGTGTAAGTGGCTGCATGGGTTGGTGAGTAGCTACATGAGTATGTATATGAGTTATTGATTGGTTATCTGAGTATCTGTATGGGTGCCTGAGTGTCCGTGTGGATGGGTGGGAGGTGTGTGACTCTGTGCATAGATATGTGAGTGGTTGATTCACTGGGTGTATGGGTTCAAGAGTGCATGTGGAAACAGCTGTATGGGTGGTTGAGTGTGTGTATGGGTGTTTTGGTGAGTGAATGGATGTCTCAGTGGTACATGTCCAAGTAACTACATATGTAAAAGGCAGTGTATGTGAGAGTTGGAGTATATAAATGACAATACGTGAGAGTGAGTGATTGTGAGAGTGGCTGTATGGATGAGTGAGTACTTGTATCAGTGATTGTATAAGAGAGTTAGCATCTGTATGAATAAGTGAGGTGGTGTGTGTATAATTGTATAGGTGAGTAAATGGGAGTGTGAATGATTCTTTGCATGACTGACTAGGTGTGTGAGTAACTCTATGTATGAGTGGCGATGTGCGAGTGTCTGTATAGGTGTGAGTGCAAATGATACTGCTGTATTGATAAGTGACTGCATGTATTAGTGACTATATGGGTGAATGAGTGGACGTGTGTGTAGACCTAGGAATCAGTGAGTGGATATGTAGTAACTGGTATTGTCTATGGTTTTGAAAATGGTAGTCTATTTTAGAGTGGGTGTATCAAAGGTTATATTGGGGTGTGAGGAGGTGCATCACATTATCAAGTGGATGATGCCATCAGTGATGTCACTGACCATGTCATGAATGATGTAATATGTGACGTCATCAGCAGTGCATTGCGGGGGCACGAGTTATAGTTAGCTGAACTAACTATAACGGCGGAATTTCTTTGGTTTTGTACGAGTGAAATGTCCAACTAAATAGAACGTCCCTGAAACCTGTGGTTTTTTCAGTGAATTTCTAAGGTTTTTTAAATGCTACTTTCTAACTATAACGTGCCTGAAACCTATGGTTTTTTCAGTGAATATATATAGATCTCACGCCCCCGCAATGCACTGCTGTTGACGTCGCATATTACATCACTCATGACATGATCAGTGACATCATTGATGACCTCACTGATATCTCAAATGCGAAATGCGATCCACGCGTTTCGGCTCGTCCGAACCTTGATAACCATACAAGACGTCATTGTAGCTTCCTTATTTAAATGTATAAATGCCTCCAGTTGCCAACATTAACAAAGGACTACATATTACTTTAATCCAAAAAGCTGGCGGCCATATTGGCCTGGTCACGATGTGAAAATTCAGGAATTGATACAATAAAGAAAACAAGTGTTCATATGCACACAATGTCATTTCAGCATATCTTGCCCCGTGACCGCCGTACC
Source organism: Calotriton arnoldi (assembly GCA_963921515.1). Lineage (NCBI taxonomy): Eukaryota > Metazoa > Chordata > Amphibia > Caudata > Salamandridae > Calotriton > Calotriton arnoldi. The sequence continues at coordinate 658,179 of CAWUFW010001374.1, read as the reverse complement.
TCTATGTTCGTCAACGTGACTTGTTCATAATAAACATACTTAGGATTGCAAACATCAACATAAACAATGGACTACACATTACTTTAAAGTGAAAGGCTATCGGGCATATTGATCTGGGCACGTTGCGTATATATGGTTCTTAGACGAAAGAAAAGAAAAAAAAGGGGTGTTAATATACACACACTATCCATAAATAAAGTTCTAGCGATTATAGTTCCATTCACAGCTCATTTGAGATGTCATGAGTGATGTCATGAGTGATGTCACTGACCATGTCATGAATGATGTAATGTCTGAGGTCATAAGCAGTGCATTGCGGGGGTGTAAGTTATAGTTGGCGCAGGCAACTATAACTGCTGAATTTCACTGGTTTTGTACGAGTGAAATCTGAGTAACTATAACGTCCCTGTAATCTTTATTTTTTTCAGCGAATTTCTAGTTTTTTTTTAACGTTAAGTAAGATGCCCATCACAATGGATGGTGGGGGGTTGGAAGCAGGGCCTGGCATTGTGCTGCCCCCACCCAAGCTTCCTGCTCCTGCCTCCCCTCCTCCTTGCCATCCATTGTCCAAGTCCATGCCCCTGCTCCCTCATTATAGCCCTGTGTGACCGTTGTTCTGCCACTGGCCTTCCCGCCTTCTCTGAACAGTTAGCTTGCTGCCCCATCCACCTCCTCTGTTGTCTGAATCCATGCACTAGCCTTCTCCCTCCTGCCATGCATGGTCTGATGTGCTGCCACTGCCCTCCATTTAGCATGATGTCCCAGTCCACTCCTCCTGCCCTCCATTGCCCAATTCTATGCCCCATCATTGACCTCCTGCTTAGCCTCTGTGCTTAGCTTGCTGCCCCTACTCTCCTTCCTCCTGCCCTCCGATGTCTGTGTGCATGCCCCTGCTCCATCCTTTTTGACCACCATGTTCCATGGACCTGCCTCTCCTATCTACTCTGAGTGTTCTGTTGAGCTGCCACTCCCCTCCCACCTGCCTAGCATTGTCGGATGACTGTAACCTGTCCCTTCCACCTTCACCATGCCTGTCCACGTTCCATGCCCCTATCCCCTTCCTCCTGTCCTCCATGGTCCATTTTACTGCCACACCCTTCTTCCCTCCCTGGTCTGTTGTGCTGCAACTGCTCCTCCTGCCTGCCCCGCATGGTCTGTTGTGAGGCCCCTTCCCCTGAACTCTCTAGTCTGTTCCCAGCTCCTACCCCTCCCTTCTATCCTCCATGGTCATTTCTGCATGCACCTGCCCCCTCCTTCTCGCCCATCATGGCCATTGTGCTGCCACTAACCCTCCCGCTTGCCATGCTTGGTCTTCTGTGCTGCCACGGCCCCTCCCACCTTCCCTGTGTGGTCAGCTAGCTGCCCCTGACCTCCTCCCACCTTCCCTCCATGGTCTGTGTGTATGCCATTATAGTCTCACTGTTGCTCTCCATGGTGTGTCTTGCTTCTAGTGCCCATCCTGCCTGACCTCCATTGCCAGCTTGCTGCTCCTGCCCTGCCCCCTTGCCCCCTGCCCTCTGTTTTCCATGTGCAGACCCCTATTCCCTCCCTCCTGGCTTGTCTGTTCCATTGTAATGCCCCTGATCCCCACCTCCTGCCCTTTATGGTCCGTTATGCTGCAGCTTTCTCTCCTGTCTGTCAATTATGGTCAGCTAGCTGCCATTGCCTCTTTCCCCTCTGTTCTCTGTTGTCCATGTGCATGGTCCTGTCCCCTCCCTATTGCTTTCCATGGATTGTTGTGCTGCACTCCCGTCCCGCATGCCCTGTGTTGTGTATTGTGCTGCTGCAAACCCTGATGCCTGCCCTGTAAGGTCAGTTTGGTGCACCTGTCCATGTCCCTCCTGTCCTTTGTTATCCGAGTCCATGTCCCTACCCCAATTCCTCCTGCCTTGGAGGAATGGAGAAGTGTGGCTCAATGGTTAGAGCGGCAGACCCTGATGCAGAGATCTGGCCCGGGACCAGGGTTCAATTCCCGCCTCGGCGGGTCTTGGGCTCAATTTCCTCGGACCTGATAATTCTCGCCTCGGTGCCTATTCTAATCATGGGTCCCACTCTGCAACTCTGGGCAATAGCTTGCTTAATCTCCACAACGGCCCCAACAGCGCTGGGATGCCTGGCTTCACCCTGGGGGTGCCCAGGAGTGGACATTTCACAGGGAAAAGCCAGGAAGGGTGCCACAGCGGTATGCGTACAGCGCCTGGACACCCCTTTGGGGTTATGGGTGCGCTTTACAAGTACAAATTTCATTTAATTCATTTCATTCATTTCATTTCATTCATTCATGCCTTCCATGATCCAATGTACCATACTTGCTAACATTTTGAACTTTGTAAGAGGGAGATTTTGAAAAAAAAACTGGGGTATTGATTTTCCCCATTGACTTACATTGAAAAAGAGGAGATTGTAGACAGGAGACAGATTAAATAAAGCTCATTTGGGCTTAAAAACATTGGGTGTTTCCTGGCTGAATCGGGTCTGTTGGCATGTATGGTTGTACTACCACTGCCTCTTCCTTCTGCCCACAATGGTCTATTATATTGCCACAGCCTCTCTTGCCTGTCCTGCATTGTTGGTTTGTTGCCCCTGCCCCCCTTTCCATTGCCCTCCATAGTCTGTTGTGCTGCCACTGCCCTTCCTGCCTACCCAGTGTGGTCAAATTGTTGCCTGTGCACCCTCCTACCTGCCTTCAATTTTCTGAATCCGTGCCCCTGGCCTCTGCCTCTCAACAGTATCCTAAAGAACCACTAGATTGCTAACATTCTATATTTATTCCAAAAGTGTGGCAGGGCGGACGTCATCTTGATGTAATCAAAACTGTAATACCTAGAGCATTTCTTTTAGAAATTACAGAAATGAGGGTCTTATTTGCATTGAAATTATGGTTAGTGCTCTAAAAAACTAAAATGAGGACATATTTTCTGAGTTTTCAAATAGCGACAAAGCGATTTTAAATTTGTTATCTTTGTTTTTTTTATCCAGTTGACCACTTCATTAAATGTTGCACTTGGGGGAGAGGATGTGGTATTACTTCCAGAGGTGCAGACTTTGCAACTGGGGAACCAGGTTGGAGTTTCTGCTTCAGCTCGACATTCTGTGATTCTGGTCAAATCACTTAATCTCCCCATGTCTACAACCAACATGAATTTGTCCTTTTGTGATGTAACCAATGCTCATGTAAAGCACTCCAAACCTGACCAGTCTGCACTATATAAAACTGCAAAAAAACAAAAAATAAAGTGTTTTGCACACTTCTGTCATTGGGCTATACGTGGGCTACATCTGGGTGATATTTGTGCTACATTTGGGCTCTTTTGTCTGGTGGCCATCTTGGGAGATTTATTTGTTATGAAGTTTCCTAATTTCCTCATTTACTGCAGTTTCCTCAGTAGGAAATGCTTTCAGTTTTTTACTTTGATTCCACATTCAGATGTCACACATTCGCTATAAAGTCTGAATGTTAGCACTCTAGTTGCTCATTCGATCACTGTAGTAAAGCTACTGCTCACTAGGGAAGTCTGCTGCTGGTATTGAAAGATCATGTTTCAGTCTGCATGTCAGAATTTGTTAATGAAATAGAAGAGGATTTGAGAAGTCCCTCAATGTGCCCTAATTTTTCTTTCTTCAGCACTAATCATAATTTCTATGGCAAAATAAACCCCCCCCCAGTTTGTTCCTTTTTAAATTAAATGTTTTAAGTGTTACCAGTTTATTCCAATCAAGATGGCTTCAGGTGTGCCATACTTTTGTCATAAGTAAGACTGTTAGCGCTCTAGTTCTTTAGAACACTCTGGGAAGCTGCAGTAGAACACAAAGGAATCAACTGACAGTCTCTGCCCTTGTTGGATGTACATGTTTTACTGAGAATGTCAGACTTCATTCTCACATGACTGAGAAAGATAATGTGAATTTACAGAAAATATGCTCTCATTTTAGCTTCTAGATCTCCTTCCAAACCTCTACGGAAAAAGTATGAGAAAATAGTTTTCTCTCAAACATGATTCATGATATCCCAGCAGAAGGCTTTTTCACAGGGTAAAATCACCTTAGAACACACCACAATTCCTAAAATTAGTATGGTACCATCAACAAATGATTTATAATGTAACTAAAGTCTTATCACCCTTTATACGTTCTCCTTTTGGTGACCCTCAAAACCTTCCATTCACTACAATGCATTTTAATGGGGTGCTATCATGTATATTGGTCCCAAGATGGCTGCCAACACTTCTTGGATGAAGTGCTGACAGCCAATCAGATCTCACGATGAGATGTGTGGTTAGGCTCTGCCCAGATATATAAATTTCTTTTTCCTTTAATATTTAAAAAACTACTGAACGGATTTACACCATTTAAAAAAAAAAAAAAAAAGGCGCTTTCTGAACCAAGAGCTACCTTTTTGCCAGATTTGGTGTAATTCCGTTCAGCAGTTAGGGCTGTAGCCTTGTCTAAAGTTTCCTATGGAAATTAACATGTGGAAAACGCGTTTTGGGACCCCCCTTTTTTCTCATCCCCCGCTTGACGAATCACCCCGAAACTTTCAAGACAGGAGCTGACCGGAGCGCCCCATTAGTTTTGAAAATTTCGCGAAGATTCGTCAAACGGCACCAAAGATATTGGCAAAAGAAAAAATGCTTTTTGAATAGAAACCAGGTCACAACTATAACTACCTACTGGCGACCGCCAGTAGGTTTTATTTATATATATATCCAATTACTCTCCAAATGTGCGGTCGCGCACAAGAAAACAGGAACGGACAACTTTTATTGCCGGTGCCAAAGATGTTGTTTATTAAATAATATAGATAAGTGCCGAGCTCATGACGCGTTTCGGGCCTCCTGGCCCTTGCTCACATGATCACGTTACGCTCAATGTCATGAATTTATTGAAAAAGAAAAACACACCACCCATCACCTGACGGGGTCCGTGGCACTACAATAGAAATGGACAACAAACTACTTTCTGTAGTTCCCATTGTTGGACTAGCAACCCGATCTTAATAAAGGACATAATGATACTAGTTGTCAGGCAATACATATAAAACCATAAATTAAAAACATGCATTGTCATTGGTACTATGATTATACAAATATATATCGAAATATGCATATAAATACCTTGATGTTAATACGTTGTAATACTAAAATTCAATAAAGATACTTGTATTGAATCAATACATCCTATTCGACTTCATTTATCTTGTATAGATTATTTTCTAGCCTAAATCGGGGTTCAGGGTGTCAAACATGAAATGGCAAATGTTGCTAATAGTGAGTCAACATAACTGAGGTTTCGTTTGTGACAACAGATCAGTGTGATATATATATATATATATATATGTATGTATATGTCCAGTAGAAGGCTGGGAGCCGAATCGCGTAGACCGTCCTCTACCGTTTTGTAATTGCACTATGGTTTAATAATAATAATAAAAACACGTTTTTGAGTACCTTCTGAGCGTGGTGCTGTGATCCTTCACCGAATCCGACTGGAACGGAGGAATTTTGAGTGTGTGTATGTATGAGTGTGTGTATGTATATATATTGTATTACAAAGAACCTCCGATTTGAGGACGCACTCTGGATCGAAATTTAGTACGGGCAACAGCTTCTCTCCCCTTCGGATAAGTGGTACAGCCTTACGCGTTTCAGAGCGGTCAGCTCCTTGTTCACAGGCACTTTGGTGTGAAGGCGCAGAAAAATGAGAGGACCATTCAAATCGGCATGTGATTTATTCACTCCTTTAGTAGGCAACAGGTGAGTCCACCAATGCGGCATGCTGGGATACGTAGTTTCGCCTTGAACAGGCTAATTGTTGTTTTTAGTAGACTTTGATGTGTCCCTTCTAATGTCACCAACAGTTGGCTTCTGCGCTTGCACACATGCTTTTTATTATTGTTGAGCCCTCCAGTGGGCCAACGAATTGGAGATTGTCCGTGCATGTGTCTTCCGATTCATCACAGGGAGACCGCGCATAGTTCTTTGTCTCCGTGGCCCTTAATTAGCAGGTGGTGCAATCCTCGCGGCTCGGTCTACCGCCAACTATGCGCGGTGTACTGTGTGATTTACAATTTACAGATATTCAAGCTTTGTCCAATAGATCCATTATTGTGGGGTTCTGTGCAAAACAACGCTTCATATAAATATCTAAATACATAAATATATTTGAATATACATATATAAATACATTAAACATGATATGACACTAATTATATTACTACAATGTATTTGTAAGAAAGTAAAATACTTAATACAACCATATAAGATACAATGTGTGTCATTTGCCCACTAAAATCATTGAACAATAAATAGTTAAAAATCACATTATATTCAATACTGTCACTTTGTGCCCCTACAATGTGTGTTGGTCCTAGATCGTGTAGTAAGACTTCGTATTCATGTTAAGCAGGTGTGCAAGTCCTCTGTTGCATTGAGGCCTCCAGGGAACTTGGAATCTAACTGTATAATATACTGTGTTTCCAACTTTCTCAACTTAATTTCCCTGTCACCTCCTCTTCTGCTCGGGGGGACTGTGTCAATCACCAAATATTTCAAGAGTGAAATATTTGAATTGTGTTTTTTCCCTGAAGTGTCGTGCCACCGGATAGGTGTTATCCTGGTTTGTGATGGCACGTAAGTGTTGCAACACCCGCTTATGTACCGGCAACTTGGTGCTGCCTATGTACTGCAAGCCACATGGACATAACAGCACATAGACAGCATACTCCGTCTTACATGTTAACAGCTTAGATATTTTGAATTGTCTATCACTAAATGGTGTGTTGTACATGCTTTTGTTGATGCCGTGTACACAGGCTTTACAGGTTCTACATTTAAAAAACCCTTTACTAGTTTGGAGCCAATTGCTACTTTCGATGATCTCAGGACTAGTTTTCACGACTTTGTCTCTCATTGATGGTGCTTTGCTATGGGTGATGGACACCCTCTGCGGTAGCAGGTGTCCAATTACTGGGTCAGTGAGCACCATAGACCAATTCTGTTGTATGATTTTGTGTATTGATTTGTGTTGTCTGTTGAATTTCATTATTATTCTAAATTCATTGTCCTGTGTGGTTAGTTCACTTGGATTACTCCTAGATGTATTCGCCATTATTTGTAGTTTCTCCATTAGTGCCTCCTCTCTTGTGACTAACATGGACTTGCTGATGGCATGGTCAATAACTTTGGCGGAATACCCTCTCTGTTGGAATCTCCTTTTGCTCTCCATCTGTGCAGCGATCAGATCATTATTATTACTGCATAATCGCCTCATCCGAAGCCTTTCCCCTAGGGGATGCTGTTAATTAAATGCTTTGGATGGGAGCTGCTGGCATGGAGAGTGGTATTGCCTGCAGTTTTCTTTCTGAACAATCTAGTTTCCAACTTATTGTTTTCTACATAGACTTCTGTGTCCAAAAATTCCACCCTAGTTTGACTAATGGTGGCTGTAAAGTGTAGGTTTACAAGGTTAGAATTGATTGTTCCCATAAATACATTTGCTTCCTCCATTGTTCCTTGCCATACAATAAACAAATCATCTATGTAGCATAGCCACATTCTCACATTGTTACGCATATATAGTTGGTGGGTTCCTATGAGGACCAGTTCCTCCCACCTACCCATGTGTAGGCAGGCGTAACTAGGGGAGAAGCTGGCCCCCATGGCCACCCCTCTCACCTGTTGGTACAGTTGGCTATTGAACATAAATATGTTATTCTGCAGGCAAAACCTAATCATTTCTACCAGCATTTTGTTATGTTCCTCAAAGTGGCTAGGTCTACGAGATAAGAAATATTCAACTGCTGCAATTCCATCTGCATGCTCAATACTCGTATATAATGATGTTACATCTAGTGCCATCAATACAAAGTCATCCTGCCACACAAATTTTACAATTTTCCTTAAGAAGTCGCTAGTGTCTTTCACATATGATGCTAATCCTTTGACAAAGTCCTGTAAAAAGTAGTCTACATATTTGGTTGTGTGCTCCAATAATCCTTCCCGTGCCGATATGATTGGCCTCTCTGGAGGATTTATCTCATTTTTATGTATCTTTGGTATAAAGTACAGAGAAGGTGTTGTCGGATTTTCTTTTTTAAGAAATTTGTACTCATCCATACTGATCAAGTTAGCATTTCTCCATCGTGTTAACTTGATATGGTATTCTTTGTATGTCATTCTGAGTTTGGCATTGTCACTACGTGTGTAGCAGGTTCTGTCATTCAATTGATTTGTAGGCTTCCTTTCTGTAATCTTCTTGTGGCCAGACTACAATGTTTCCTCCCTTGTCACTATTTCTGATTACAATGTTTTTATCCTTTTGTAATTTTGTAATCAGATTTGTGTATTGTTAATTGTTCATTCTGTATTTTGCTCCTTTTGCTTGTACTTTTTTGTTTAGTTCCTTCAACTGGGCAACTACTGATTCATGAAAAATGTCAATTGAATCCCATACTGTGACCGGGGTATATGTTGATTTAGGTTTGAATGGGGTATATGGTCTCTTTCTTGTTGTTTCCTCACTATTTGCGTCATTTACTGTTGATATTTCCAACTCGGAGTGCTGGTTCTCATTTTCTTCATATAATTCCTGCATTGTTCTTAGTAGTGGTATATCTGATTGGGATACATTCTGAGTTAATGTCTCCTCTGATGTTACCTGTTCACTTGATTTCATATGTGATTTTTGTCAATGCATACTGTTTTTTTAATTTAAATTTTCTGACACCCTTGTAAACATAGTCTGGTGGTAGCATAATCAAAATCCGTTCCTGGTGCGTATGACAGCCCCAGACTGAGTATTTTTTCCTCCTGTTTTGATAATTTTATGCCCGCGATATTTACAATTGTATTGTTTTTCTCTCCTGTGTCTATTTGTTCCTCCAATACCCCCTTCCCCTTCTCTTGGTTTGATTTGGTTCGCCTTGTCCTTGCTTTGCGCCTCTGCCTTCACCTGTAGTTGTTGTATGTCCTCCGTTCTTTCGCGGAGGTCTTGGGCAGAGTGTTTGCCTTCTTTCGACACATAAAAAATTCAACTCCTCGCCTAAAGATGGTTTGGGTCGCTGTTTTGATTGTTCTGTGTTGCGCAACTCCGACTCTGATTCGCTGCCTCCCATTGAGCTAACATCAGATTGTGACGTGCTTGGGGTCTGTGCGCTGAATCTTGTGGGCGGAATTGCTGACCCCTCCGCCCCCTGGAATTTTGACTTTCTGATGGTATCATAGCGTTTAGCAAACGTAAATATTTGCCCTAATTCGTAGTCATTTTTATCTCTCAAGAATTTAAATGCCTTCCTTTCTTTGATTTTTTTTTTTTTCCTCTTCCCGTTTTAGTCGTACCATCATTTCATTTCGCATTTTAGCTTGATCTTCTTTGATTGAGTTTGTCTAACTCGTCATTAATTTCTTCAATTCCTTTCAATAATTTTGCTCTATCAATGTCGGCATATTTGATAAGAATTAGAGTCAATTTACGTGATGAATCAAGGTTGCATTCAGCCCATTCTCTCATTAGATCGGGATTCAGTTCATCGTAACTAGGGGCCATTAAAATTCTTAATCCTCTGGGAATTCTCCCCACATCAATATAACACTGTAGTGATTTGGACTCCCACCACTTTTGCTGTTCCGATTTCATTTTCTTTTCTAGTTTCTTAAACATTTCCTTCACTGAGTTGGTACTCTGTGTGCTTTCGTTTGTTGTTCTATTTACATTACTAGTCATTGGGAGGCTGTCGGTAAACATATTAATAGCCGCTGCCTCCCTCGCTTTTACCACGTCGGCTGACAGGCTGTCCAGTTATGCTTTTCCTTGTTACGAGTGAATATTACCAATGCTGACTCACTCGATAACTTTGGCACACCCCTTCACCCCGTAATATCCAGATACTTGCTCCTACCTGGGTCGCTCAGTGTTGACCGGGTCCTCCGACTCGGTGTCCACACAGCTCTCACAGGTTCTCGTTTGCTTCTTTCCGGATTACGGGGGGTCAGGCACTTAGAATCCTCCTTGGATTAGAAGTAATTCCAGGTTGCCCCGGAAGTGGTGTTTCACTGGAAGCGCCGTTAGTTATGATGGGGGGGGTTCCGTGCATGACCGCGTGAAACCAACCGGTCAATTACATCAAATGTACTCCGCTACTCTCCTTCGGATGTCTCCAGGAACGGACACGGACCCAAAATCGTGCTTCAAGGTATTTTTATTTCACCTCTGTTGCCATTACGCGTTTCGCCTTCTGCGAGGCTTGATCACATGACAATGGTAACCGAACATCGTGCTGAATTTAAAGTGCAAGGTGCTTTACAAAAACTGCATCACATGACTGTTTTATCCATAGACATAGATGACATACTTATAAAATGTAAAATTTGTATTGTGTCTAAAACAATTATAAATAAATATGTTTTAACATTGGATTGGAGTTTGTCCCTGTAAATTAATTATTTTTTACAAGTTTCACATTTTACTCCTATCACGTTACCTTTGCATCCTACTATTGCACACATGCTTTTTGGAGATTGTCCGTGAATGTGTCTTCCGATTCACCACAGGGAGACCGCGCATAGTTCTTTGTCTCCGTGGCCCTTAATTAGCAGGTGGTGCAATCCTCGCGGCTCGGTCTACCGCCAACTATGCGCGGTCTCCCTGTGGTGAATCGGAAGACACATGCACGGACAATCTCCAATTCGGAGGCCCACTGGAGGGCTCAACAATAATAAAAAGCATGTGTGCAAGCGCAGAAACCAACTGTTGGTGACATTAGAAGGGACACATCAAAGTCTACTAAAGACAACAATTAGCCTGTTCAAGGCGAAACTACGTATCCCAGAATGCCGCATAAAACCGGAAACACAAGGATTGTGAGCTCTAGATGTCGTCTGTTTTAGCCCATGAAGAAGGGGTATGTTTACCTTGAAACGCGTCGGCGGAAGAAATATAAAGTGGAGCAGGGAGGCATGCTGCATTTTGAAGCCGGTTGGCAGAGCGCTGTCGAGTGCGCTCCCGTTGCTTCAGGGCACTTTTGGTGGAAAGATTATGCACGGCAGCCCGGCCGTGGGGAGCAGCACCATCGCTTGCTGGGATAGTGTTTAAATCAGCTATGCGAGGCTACAGCTTCGAACTTTCGGAACTTGAATAGCACAACGCTCTATATGCTAATTGAGCCTGCCACACTGCTCTACATCCTACGAAGGAAATAATGATGAAAATTACATGACAAACTAACATCTAACTTACTGCAAGGACTACTAATGCTCACATTAAGATTCTGTGTTCCAGCATGCATTTAAGATTGCACTAGGCGTACGCCCACTGGGGGCAGATACCTAATTGAACAAATAAAACCGGAAACACAAGGATTGTGAGCTCTAGATGTCGTCTGTTTTAGCCCATGAAGAAGGGGTATGTTTACCTTGAAACGCGTCGGCGGAAGAAATATAAAGTGGAGCAGGGAGGCATGCTGCATTTTGAAGCCGGTTGGCAGAGCGCTGTCGAGTGTGCTCCCGTTGCTTCAGGGCACTTTTGGTGGAAATATGTATATGTGTATATATATGTATATATATATATATATATATGTGTGTGTGTGTGTGTGTGTGTGTGTGTGTGTATATATATGTGTGTATATATATATGTATGTATATATATATATATGTATGTATATATATATATATGTATGTATATATATATGTATGTATGTATATATATATGTATGTATATATATATATATGTATGTATATATATATGTATGTATGTATGTGTATATATATATGTATGTATATATATATATGTATGTGTATATATATATGTATGTATATATATATGTATGTATATATATATGTATATATATATGTATGTATATATATATGTATGTATATATGTATGTATATATATATGTATGTATATATATATGTATGTATATATATATGTATGTATATATATATGTATGTATATATATATGTATGTATATATATATGTATGTATATATATATGTATGTATATATGTATGTATATATATATGTATGTATATATATATGTATGTATATATATGTATGTATATATATGTATGTATATATATGTATGTATATATATGTATGTATATATATGTATGTATATATATGTATGTATGTATATATGTATGTATATATATGTATGTATATATGTATGTATGTATATATATATGTATGTATATATATATGTATGTATATATATATGTATGTATATATATATGTATGTATATATATATGTATGTATATATATGTATGTATATATATGTATGTATATATATGTATGTATATATATGTATGTATATATATGTATGTATATATATGTATGTATATATATGTATGTATATATATGTATGTATATATATGTATGTATATATATGTATGTATATATATGTATGTATGTATGTATGTATATGTATGTATATGTATGTATGTATGTATATATATATTCACTGAAAAAACCATAGGTTTTAGGGACAGTTATAGTTAGTTGGACATTTTACTCGTACAAAACCCGTGAAATTCCCCCGTTATGGTTAGTTCAGCTAACTATAACTCGCGCCCCCGCAATGCACTGCTGATGACGTCACATATTACATCACTCATGACATGGTCAGTGACATCACTGATATCACTGATGACATCTCAAATGACATCACTGATGACATCATCCACGTGATAATCTGATGCAGCTCTTCACACCCTAATATAACCTTTGATACATCCAATCTAAATTACAGACTGCCATTCGCAAAACCATAGACACTCCAACACCAATAACTACATACCCACTCACTGATTCTTAGGTCTACACACACACATCCACTCACCCGTACAGTCACTCATACTTATGGTCACTCAGTACAGGACTATCATATGCACTCTTACTCCTATATAGACACTCAAACACCGCCACTCATCCATAGAGGTACTCACACACCTAGTCAGTCATGCAAATAATTAAACACACTGCCATTTACTCACCTATACAGTTATACACACACCAGCTCACTTAATCATACAAATACTAGCACATTGTTACGCTCTTATATAATCACTGATACAAGCACACACTCATCCATACAGCACTATCACAATCACTCACTCTCGCTTATAGCTATTTATATACTCCAACACACATATATACTGCCTTTCACATATGTAGTTACTCACACATGTA
>CAWUFW010001374.1:522500-642500 GCA_963921515.1 Calotriton arnoldi | reverse complement strand
CTGTATAAGTGAGTGATTAAACTTATCTTACTGAATGCATGGGTTAGTGACTAAACTGGGTGAATGTCTGTATCCGTCTGTCTGTTGCTGTGTAAGTGGCTGCATGGGTTTGTGAATAGCTACATGAGTGTCTATATGAGTTATTGATTGGTTGTCTGAGTATCTGTATGGGTGCCTGAGTGTTTGTGTGGGTGGGGTGTGTGCGACTCTGTACATAGATGTGTGGGTGGGTGATTCACTGGGTGCATGATTTGAAGAGTGCGTCTGTGATGGACTGCTTGGGTGGGTGAGTGTGTGTATGGGTGTGTTAGTGAGTGAATGTATATCTCAGTGGTACATGTGCGAGTAACTACATATGTAAAAGGAAGTATATATATGTGTTAGAGTATTTAAAAGGCTATACGTGAGTGTGTGATTGTGAGAGTGGCTGTATGGATGTGTGTGTGCTTGTATCAGTTATTGTATAAGAGCGTAAGAATGTGCTAGTATTTGTATGAGTAAGTGAGCTGGTGTGTGTATAACTGTATAGGTGAGTAAATGGGTGTGTGATTAAATTTTTGCATGACTGACTAGGTGTGTGAGTACCTCTATGGATGAGTGGCGGTGTGTCAGTGTTTATATAGGTGTATGAGTGCATATGATAGTCCTGTACTGAGTGACCGTAAGTATGAGTGACTGTACGGGTGAGTGAGTGGATGTGTGTGTAGACCTAAGAATCAGTGAGTGGGTATGTAGTTATTGGTGTTGGAGTGTCTTTGTTTTTGAGAATGGCAGTCTGTAATTTAGAGAGGGTGTATCAAAAGTTATATTAGGGTGTGAGAAGATGCATGAAATTATCACATGGTTGATGTCATCAGTGATGTCATTTGAGATGTCATCAGCGATGTCATCAGTGATGTCACTGACCATGTCATGAGTGATGTAATATGTGACGTCATCAGCAGTGCATTGCGGGGGCGCGAGTTATAGTTAGCTGAACTAACTATAACGGGGGAATTTCACAGGTTTTGTACGAGTGCAATGTCCAAGTAACTACAACTGTCCCTAAAACCTATGGTTTTTTTCAGTGAATTTCAAAGGTTTTTTAAATGCTAATTTCTAACTATAACATGTCTGAAACCTATGGTTTTTCAGTGAATTTCAAAGGTTTTTTAAATGCTAATTCCTAACTATAACATGTCTGAAACCTATGGTTTTTTCAGTGAATTTCAAAGGTTTTGTAAATGCCAATTTTTAAATGTATTAATTGTTATTTTTATTTTTTCATACTGATTTACTACATTTTTTAAACTATTTATTTTTAGATATTTTATTTTTAAATTACATTGTAATTACATTATACATTACATTACAAAATATACTTTCTCAGAATGAATTAATTTACTTTAAATACTTTGCAAATAGGCAATAGACTTTTAAGTACAGTAGTTACAGTTGTTGCAATGGGCAACACAATTTCAAACACAATGCAACATTGAGCTCAATGTGAATTTCTAGCTAAATGCAATTAGTTACTTTATGGATTACTTTTCTAACCACAGGACTGGATCCTAGATTCAGTCCTGGGACATCTCCTGTAAACAGTTGAGTAAAAGCGTTTTGGTTACAGTAGTGATTTTTAAGGAATATTATTGTATTTTAAAAGTTGACACTTAGAAACTTTTTCACATAGAATCACCAATGTTATCCTATGGGAGGAAATTCACTTAGCAGGTAAGTAGTGTTATCGTGACTTTTTCTCACTCAGTGGTGGATCCTGGATCCAGCACTGGTGCATCTCCTGTAAACAGTTGAAAGAATGCGTTTAAGTCATACAGGCGATTTTTAAGGAATATTTGTAGTTTGTGAAAATCGACACTTTGAAACTTTTCTGCTGAAAACCAGACAATGGATTCCTATGGAAGGAAATACAAGTTACTGGTAAGTACGGTTAAAATTACTTTTCAGGGTCAGTGCTGGGCTAAAAGATGCAGCACTGGGTTCTCTCCTGATAACAGGTGAGTAAATCGGAATTCGTATTTCGGCTGATTTTAGAGGAATATTTGTATGTTTCAAAAATCGACACTTAGAAACTTTTTCAGCAAAAAGCAGGCAATGATATCCTATGGAAGGAAATTCAAGTTACTGGTAAGTACGGTTAAAATTACTTTTCAGGATCAGTACTGGGCTGAAAGATGCAGCACTGAGGTCTCTCCTGATAACAGGTGAGTAAATCGGAATTCGTATTTCGGCTGATTTTAGCGGAATATTTGCACAATGGTGAAGGGAGGGGGCGGGGCCTGAGGTGACATCTCAGTAAACGCGCCCGTGGCGCGTTTTAAGTTGGGGGATTAAGTCCCCTTTAATCATGAGGGTCCCTGGGGCCAACTAGCCCAACAGGTATATCCAAAAGCGCCACAGAGCTGCCTTGCAGAGAGGTGTAAAAGGGGCGTGGCCTCTTTACACCTCTCTGCAACGCAGCTCCCTGGCGCATACTGGAGGTTCCTGGTGGGCTAGTTGGCCCTCAGGGACCCCCAGTATTGAAGGGGAATTACTTCCCATCTGCAAACGCGCCAGGGGGTGCGTTTGCAGAGTGGTGAAGGAAGGGGCGGGGCCTGCGGCCCGATCGTTTTTTTTTTTTTTTCCTGAAGGGGGGCTGTGTGGCCCCCTTCCTTTTTCCTATTTTTGGGCCTTGGGGACCCCATCCCCCAGGGCCTTATCCCCTTTTTTTTTTATTTTTTTTATTATACAGGAAGGGGGCCGCGTGGCCCCCCTCCCCTGGCCGAATCCTACCCCGGGGACCCCATCCCCCGGGGCATGGCCACACTTTTTCATTAATTTTTAAGGAGGGGGGCTGCGTGGCCCCCCTCCTCAGGCCTCCTTTTGCCCCGGGGACCCCATCCCCCGGGGCAGGCCTTTTTTTATTTTTTTTATTCTTTTAAAAAAATTATTTCTGGGGAGGGGGGCCGCGTGGCCCCCCTCCCGGGCCACTACTTGCCCCGGGGACCCCATCCCCCGGGGCCTGGCCTCTCGTTGGGGACTGTGGGGGGGGTCCCTAAGCCCCCACAGTCCCGCCGGCTCCCCGTGTCCTACGGGAGCCGGCATTGCTTTACACATGGGGAGCAGCTAACATGCTGCTCCCATGTGGAAAGCAATTGTCTTTGGATATTAGCGAGAGCAGGTTTCCCTGCTCTCTCTTCCAATATCCAAAGCAGTTTGCAATGACAGGACGGGAGCCGCGAGGCTCCGTCCTGTCATTGCAAACAGCAGTGTCCCGGGGTAGGCACCCGGGACACTGCAGGAGCCGGCCCTGGGGGTGGCGGTCCCCAGGGCCACCACAGGCTCCAGGAGGGGCCGCGCGGCCCCCTCCCATCCAAATGCACAGCCCGGGGAGGTGGTGGTCCCCGGGGCTCGGGGGTCCTTAACGGACCCCCATTTTCAACTTTGTTAGTGCCCCGGGGAGGTGGTGGTCCTCGGGCGTGTGGGGGCTGGAGCCCCCCCACACATGTTAAATTAATAAAGAAGCCCCGGGGAGGTGGTGGTCCCGGGGCTGCGGGAGGGCTCAGAGCCCTCCCGCTACTTTTTCAAATAAAGCCCCGGGGGTGGCGGTCCCCAGGGCTTGGGGGCCCTTAGAGGCCCCCCATACATAAAATAAACCCCCCAGCATGCCCCCGGGACTTGGCCCACCCGGGGCAAATTACATCGAAGCGCGGAGACCGCGCTTCGATTTTTTTTTTTTTTCAGGATGCGCGCACCCTGAGCGCATCCTGCCGATTTAAAAAAAAAAAAAAAAAAAAAAAAAAATGCTTTTTGCTCAGGGGTCCTTGTGGGACCCCCTGAGCAGGCCTAGGGGTTAGGGTGTTTCACCCTGCCCCCTTTGTGCGTTTTGCGCACTTGTTTCTTTTTTTTTTTTCTCAGCGGGATCCGCGCACCCTAAGCGCATCCCGACGATTTTTTTTTTTTTTTTTTTTAATTTAAAAAAAAAAATATTAAAAAAAAAAAATTGCTTTTTTCTGCCCAGGTGGTCCTTGTGGGACCCCCTTAGCAGACCTAGGGGTCAGGTGTTTCTACCCTGCTCCCTTTTTGCGCTTTGCGCACTTGTTTCTGTCCTCGGTTCTACCGAGGGACAAAATGGCTTCTTGATTTGGAGTGTTGACAGCCAATTAGCATGCAGCTCGTGATCGGGAGGGTACGCGGATCCGACGCGCCCATAGATATATATGTGATTTTAATTGTGAATTTCTCAGGAACTACTGAGCGGATTTACACCATTTTAGCAAAAGGCACCAGTCTGAACCAAGGGCTACCTTTTGCCAAATTTGGGGTAATTCCGTTCAGCAGTTCAGGCTGTAGCTGCGACTAAAGGTTCCTATGGAAAAATGAATGGGGAAAACGCGTTTTGGGACCCCCCTTTTTCTCGGCCCCCGCTTGACGTATCACCCCGAGACTTTCAGGGTAGGAGCGGACCGGAGCGCCCCAACAAGTTGGAAGCTTTCGCAAGATTCGTCAACCGGCGCCAACGTTATTTCAAATAGAATGTCGCGGATTTCCTATGGATAATAGGTCCTAACTATAACTATCTACTGGCGACCGCCAGTAGATAATATATGTGTGTGTGTGTGTGTGTGTATATATATATATATATATATATATATATCAGAACCAAGCGAACCTTCCAGCCGGAAAGACGAGAGCCCACACAGGTAAGCAGATTCAAACTCCTTTAATTTCAGTTAAAAAGCGAGCGGCATAATGCATTTCAGCACTCCGTGCCTTCCTCAGATGCCTTTGCTCTTTGACAGATTCACTGTCCACTTTAAGGAAACGAAGCGTCTCACTGGATTGGTGGAGACACTCCTTCCACCTTTTGAAGGGAAGATTTTCCGGACTCGCTGCCCCGAGTCCACTTGCTGCAAGGACACACGTGGAAGTCCTTGCCCCAGTGGGCGGTGTCTGCAGCTCCCTCTGCATTGTGGATCCTGTAGTGTAAGGGGCTGGAATAGCTGACCTTCACCCAACCAATAATACCCCCAGTGCGCCGGAATACTTTCGCCTGAGTAAGCAGAGGCATCTTATGAAGTCATAACCCAGTTTTGACCGGCCTGGCAATGCGCTGAGAGTTACGGTGGTCCGGCGTTTCCCAAGCGCCTTGAGACATTCCACCTTTTGCCACAATCCGCCGAACTCTTGAGGGTGGGGGCTTAAGTGCGAGTGGCCGCGCACACAACATCAGAACCAAGCGAACCTTCCAGCCGGAAAGACGAGAGCCCACACAGGTAAGCAGATTCAAACTCCTTTAATTTCAGTTACATCCTACGAAGGAAATAATGATGAAAATTACATGACAAACTAACATCTAACTTACTGCAAGGACTACTAATGCTCACATTAAGACTCTGTGTTCCAGCATGCATTTAAGATTGCACTAGGCGTACGCCCACTGGGGGCAGATACCTAATTGAACAAATAAAACCGGAAACACAAGGATTGTGAGCTCTAGATGTCGTCTGTTTTAGCCCATGAAGAAGGGGTATGTTTACCTTGAAACGCGTCGGTGGAAGAAATATAAAGTGGAGCAGGGAGGCATGCTGCATTTTGAAGCCGGTTGGCAGAGCGCTGTCGAGTGTGCTCCCGTTGCTTCAGGGCACTTTTGGTGGAAATATGTATATGTGTATATATATGTATATGTATGTGTATATATATATGTGTGTGTGTATATATATATATATATATATGTGTGTGTGTGTGTGTGTTTTATATAGCGCGAACTTTGATCCCGAAGGATATCAGAGCGCTTTACAATTTGAGGGAAAGGGAGGTAACAAATCAAAACATGAGTCTAATATGGTGAATCTAATAGGCATTGAATCAAATAGTGCACACATAACAGATCATTTATAAACCTGAGTGAACGGAGAATGGGCTGACATACTGATGAGAGAATAGTGTCATAAGGGGAGTAAGTACAATAATCATATACAGGAATAAAAACCAATACCAAAACAATAATCAAAACATGAGTCAAATGGGGAGTCTAATAGGCATTGAATCAGATGGTGAACACCTACCAGATCATTTATACACCTGGGTGAACTAAGAATGGGCTAGACGATGGGGCATAATGACTTAAGGGGAGTAAATACAATAATCATGTACAGGAATAATAACCAAAACAAAATAATAAACATATACAGGGATAATAACAAATGCTATGGTATGTCCGATGCGCTTAGAGCTAACAAATGTCCCTCATGTTAAGGTAAGAACTTATTCATGAGGAATCTTTCTGCTTCCAGTTTGAAAGCATCCTTGGAAGAGATCCTCCGAATTTCAGGTGGAAGAGAGTTCCAAATTTTTGGAGCAGAGCCAGAGAAGGCTCGTTGGCATGTTCTCTTTTTGCGGAAGATCTGTGGTTTTAAGAGGAGGGAATTTGCACTCCTTGACAGTCTACCCCCTCCGGATAGTTCTAGTTTTTGTGCAAGGTAGAGGGGGGTTCTGAAGTGGAGGGCTTTGTGTGATAGGCAGGCAATCTTCAGTTGAATTCTAGCTTCGTAAGGTAGCCAGTTTAGAGATTTTAAAACCGGGGAGATGTGCCTTTCGCTTAGTGCCCGTAATCAATCTGGCCGCCGCGTTCAGTGAAGCCTTTAGGGGGGGCCAAAGTGTATTTGGGGAGGCCACATAGCGTAGCACTGCCATAGTCCAGTCTCGGCAAGACAAGCGCTTGGACCACTTGCTTAAAATCTGCTTGAGGTAGGAAAGGTTTGAGATTCCTGAGTGTTCTCAGAAGGTGGTTCGCTCCCTTGCACACGTTGCTAATGTGAGTCTTCATATTCAGATGCTTGTCCAGGGTAATTCCTAGAGATTTAGCTGAGTCGATAATGCGGGGGGAGCAGTTGAAGGCGGTGAGTTGGTTCATCCATAGGTCGATTTTAGGAGTATGTTTCGGGGGAGAAATGAGGAGGAATTCTGTTTTGGAGGTGTTTAGCAGTAGGTGGTTCTCAGTTAACCAGTTTTGGGTCGTCAGTAGGGTGGAGTTGAGTGAAGTGATATCATCCGGGGAGGAGATTTTCAGATAGAGTTGGGTGTCGTCTGCGTACATATGGAAGCGAATGTCCAATGATTTTAGAACATTAGCTAATGGTTCCAGGAACAAATTGAAGAGAATGGGAGATAAGGAGGACCCTTGGGGAACCCCCATGCTGACTGGGGATGGCTGGGAGAGAGAGTGGTTCGCTTTAACTCTTTGGGTCCTGTGCTGCAGGAAGGACTAGAACCAATGCAGCACCTGACCAGAAAGGCCCATCCTATGCTCCAGAATGAATAGGAGGTTGTCATGATTGACAGTGTCAAATGCGGAGGAAAGGTCAAGTAGGATAAGGAGGCAGGATTCATTTCGGTCAAGCATTATTAAGATGTCATCCATCACGTGGGTAAGAGCCGATTCTGTGCTGTGCCCACTACGAAAGCCAGATTGGTGTTGGTCCAGGAGATGGAAATTTTCGATGTGCGCACATAGTTGTGACTGGACGCATTTTTCAAGGAGTTTGGCTAGAGTGGGGATGCTGGAGATAGGTCGGAAGTTGATAAGATCTGTACTGTCAGCTGTGGTTTTTTTTTAATATAGGTGTTACCTGAGCCTCTTTTAGGCATTCTGGGATTGTGCCTTGTGACAGAGATGCATTGACTATCTTTGTCCAGAATGGGGAGATTTCATCCTTAATCACTTTGAAGATGGTAGGTGGTAACGGGTCACTGAAGTGATTAGATGGGTTGATACTCCGAAGAACCTTTTTGATATCATTTTCATTGAAGGGGGTAAAGGTGTCCCAGGAAGCGTTGTTCTTGATACCCCAGCTACATGGTGCTGTCTTGTCTAGTACGGCCAGTGGGGGTGCAGGTTCATTAGGTAGCAGTAGAGCCCTCCTGGTTTCCAGATCCATGTTAATAAGTCTAGTTTTCTCAGTAAAGTAGGCAGCCAGATCATCACATGAGGGAGGTCTGACTTCCGAGGCCGATCGGTTAGGGGCTACCACCGATTGTTGTTTAACCAGTTCAAACAGTTTCTTGGGTCGATTAGACGCTTGGTTAAGTTGGGATCTGAAATACTCCGCCGTCTTGATTTGTTTGTTATACGAACTTCTGGCTGCTCTAAGGTTTTTTTTAGAAGGTCCGCAGATGGAGTGGTTCTCCACGAACGTTCTATGGCCCTTAGATTGCGACGTGCCGAGTTTAGGTTGCCATTGAACCAAGGTTTAGATATTTTTGCAGGTGCATTTTTTTGTTGGAGTGGGGCCATAGAATCCATGATGTTGGAAATAGAAGAGTTGTAGAAGTCTGTGAGAGCATGGACCTCAAGTATGTCCAATTGGGGAGAGAGGGGTTGCTAGGTCAGCTGTATTGGGGATAGAGGGGTTGCTAGGTCAGCTGTATTGATATCTCTGAAGTCCCTTTTCCAAATCTTTGGTTTGGTTTTTTGAGCCTTACTCTGAAAGACCTCAGAGTTAATATGGAAGGAAATGATGTGATGGTCCGACCAATCACATGGTATGATGGAATCCAATGAGATGGTATGACCTTTGGAGATGATGAGGTCTAAAGTTTCCCCTTTAATGTGAGTAGGCTGGTCACAATGTTGAATCAGTTCGTGGTCATCCAAGAAGGAATTGAGGCATGAGACTGCTTGGTCATTAGTGTTAGACCAGTGAAGGTTAAAGTCCCCAAGGTAGATGTGGGACTGGACTGAGTCAACATTGCCGGAGATGATTTCCATTAATTGTTCAATGAAGGGGAGATTGTCGCTTGGGGGGGTGATAGAATGTGTGTAGTTTGCAAACCAGATGATTGTTACTAGAGATGTTGAGACAAAGGTATTCGCAAGTTACTGGAGAAGAGGACTCTGAAAGGGAGACCGCAAGCGTGCTCCGATGTATACAAGCTAGGCCACCACCCAGCTTCTTAACTCTGTCAAGACGAATTATGTCGTGGGTGGGGGGCACCAAGAGGTCAAGAATTGGAGTGGACGAAGGGTTGAGCCAAGTTTCTGTGAGGATAATGATATCTATCTCATTCTGTTGTACGAGGTCGAAGATCTCTGAGGCGTGTTTGCTAGCAGACCTACAATTGAGTAGTATGCATTTGAGTGGAGCCGGAGTATGGGGGGGAGAGGTCTGAGTGATGTTCACTCTCTTGAGGTTATCGTTGTTTATGGCTCTGAGGTTGTGGTGGGGTTCTCTGTTAGGGTTAGAATGAATGGTTTGAATTATTCCCTTTGGACTCGTGTTGAAGTCCGTGTTGGACGAATAAGACTTGAGAAGGCAGTCAATTTCATTGGGCGTGAGACAGGACGCGCTTCTTGGGCGAGAGGCTGCGTTAGGTAGGGGAACAGAGTTGGAGATGGTAGGTGACAGGGGATGGTCACGGGGAGCTGTGACAGTGGCGCTGGCGGGGGCTCTGGGCCAGTTTGGACTAGAGAGGAGGGGGCTTAACAAGGGCAGATATTAAAGTGTGAGGGCTTTCAAACCGTGGAGTTCGAGGGAGAGAAGGTGCAGCTGGCGGGAGATATCGTCCAAACGTGCCAACATGTCTGGGTGTTGGGAAAGGGGAGGAAATTGAGTGTGGAGATCTGGAGAGGGGGGGAAGGGTGACTAAGTGTGTTAGAGGGGTCCAGGGCAGTAATGGGGGATACCCTGGGAGAAGGTAGGTCCCTGAATATGAGCGGTGTTCCAGGATGCATAGACCAGGAGGTTGATTGAGTGTGGAGAACTGCCGAGGGGGTAGGGTGCCGATGTGCGTTAGAGGGGTCAGAGGCGATAATGGGAGATTCCCGAGGAGGGGGTTGGTCACTGAGTGTTAGAGGTGTTCCAGGAAGTATTGATAAGGAGGTTGGAAGTGGTGATGGGGTTAATGGTCGCGAAATATGTAATTCGAACAGTTCAGCAACCGGCAGGGGCAAGGGAAGGGTGGTGAGAGAGGAGGGATGTAAATCTGAGGGGGGACTGGGAGCAATGATTTGGAGTGAACTTGAGGTGGTTAGTGTTGTATCTAGTCACCCTGAGGTTGAGTTGTTAGCTACTAAGCTTTTGATCTTCAAAAAGAGTTTGTCGAACTGCTCTAGGTTTCGGTTAGAAGCTTGAATGAGAACGATCCCATTGTTATAGATGGTAATGGTGAGATCTATTTTATGGATAGGAGAGGAAGTGATAGAAAGACTAAATCCATGGGGTGTTTTCCTTATCTGTTTGCACTGGAAAAATGATATGAGAGTTTTCCTCCATTGGGCTCTCTTATTCGTGAAGAAGATTAGGTCGGACATGGTGTTGCCATTGTACATACTGAAATATGTATCTGATATAAGTGTTTCCGGGTTTTTTTTTTTATTAAGCTGTGTTTGAGTTTTTTTGATGCGTTCTTAGTGAGGTTAGGTGGATAAGTGATCTTAAAGGCACTGAGGCCCACTTTAGAGAGCGATCCTTCAATGGGGATGCTGGTGTTGGCCGCCATGGTGAACGTAAACCGAGGAGAACAGCGATGGCAAGAGAGGAAACCGGTCACTCCAGCTTTGTCAAGGGCGAATGTATACTAAAAAATTCCCAGTAACCAAATCCAGCCTTCATAACATTCAGTGGGCAGAAGGAGTGGAAAAAGCCATTCCAAGATGGCCACCACGTAAGTCGAGGTTTGCTCCTCTATTCATAGTAGTCCTTTTTTAGTTTTAGTGCACAATCTACAGACCGAGACCTTTCTCCATGTCGAGGCCTTGGTTTACGGGTGATGCTGCCATGGTGGTCTTCCCCTCAGGGCTACAGGATACAGGATAGCCACCATTTTGAAGTTCACTAGAAGATAATTAAGGGCTAAGAGAAACAAAATGGGGAAATTCTCCAATGGCGTCAGGACTTCGGAAAGAGCCCAGAGATATCGGAGCAACAGAGATAAATTATCTGTGTCCTCAACACAAAGGAACAAAACCGAGAGGAAAGTTAATGTATCAACTGATTGGTAGTGAACGGACCCTGTAAATAACTAATCGGTAAATAAATAAGGGCTGCGAGCATCAAACTGAGGCAATTCACCGGTGGTGACAGGGCTTCATAATAGCTCAGAAACGGCAGAACAACAAAGTTAAAAATATCTGTGCCCTCCTAAGTAGAGACACAGCCGAGAGGAAAGTAAATGCAGCTGGGACTGTTTGGTCGTGCGCGGTCCCTTTAAGAAGATATCGTCCCGCCTCTAAGTTAGATCCAGTGCGTGATTCCAAAAGACGAGCGCTGGAGCATATCACGCTGCAGAGGCTCACACGATCAGAAACGGCAGAACAACAAAGTTAAAAATATCTGTGCCCTCCTAAGCGGTCCCTTTAAGAAGATATCGTCCAGCCTCTAAGTTAGATCCGGTGCGTGATCACCCAAGCGGCCAGTTCTCCGCTGCGACAGGGACAACAAATCGCTCCCTCGATCGGCCGACGATGTGTCGACGTCCTCTGCAATATATATATATATATATATATATATATCACATATCACAAACGACGCAGCACTCCAGAGTAAAGTTTGGATAGATTTATTTGGCAATACTCAACCAACGCGTTTCAGCCCTCTCACGGTTAGTGAGTCCTTTCTTTGTTGCACCATATATACCCATGTGGCCTTGATGTGGCATTATGGGATTTGTAGTGCCATAACAACAAATATATTACACTATTTACTAAAAAGGACCGGTTACTATTTTGTTTTTCATGATGGGGTTCATATTGTATCATGATATAGTATCACGCGACACAGTAATCAATTTGAGTATTAATTACATTCCTGATTGTTCTCATTTTCCATATTTGATGTTTAGTACATTCATGGTAATGCAACATAGTATTTAAGGTGCAAGCAATTCCATAATGGTAACTTTAACCCAACACTATTTCACTATTTCATTATTTGTTTAGTACAAATCCATTAAAGTGTTTTTGCTGTGTCTCTTGATAAGGATATAGTATCCAGCTCAAGAATTATAGCTTAGTCAATATCATTTCAACACTGCTGCCATAACTTGTTGGAAAAGTCCTTTTAATGTTTCTTACTCTAGATGTATAAAGAGTTCCTCATCATTATTCATCCCCCTCGGGGTCTTTGTCCTGAGCCTGATGATGTATTGAGATTCTAGTTGACGTAACTTTTTCATTCTGTTCCCTCCACGTTCATCTGATGTTATTGTGTGGATACCATAATAGCTCATTGCTCTCCAGTCTCCCTTATGGCATAAAATCATATGCTTGGCAGTTGCGTATGACCTGCCTTTATTTTCGACTGCTCGGATATGCTCTAGGATACGTTTTTTTAGAGTGCAGATTGTGCTGCCAATGTATTTTGAACCGCAGTTACATTCAATAATGTAGATTACATATTGCATTGTGCAGGTGATTCTTTGCTTCAACATTATTGTATTCCTATTAGGTTCCGTGATGCTTTTCATGTTTTTACCAATTTTGCATGCTTTACACGAATTACATTTCGTAAACCCATTTTGTTGTTCCGTTAGCCAGTTCGTTTCCTGTTGCTGTTTGAAGTGGCTTTTGACCAGCACGTCTTTTAGGGATTTTGTTTTTCTGTATGTAACTACTGGTTTTGATCCTATGAGATGTCCTATGTCAGGGTCCTTTGCAATCAAATTACAATACTTTTTGATCTTACTCATGATTTTCCCACTTTCTTTACTGTAGGTGGTTACAAATCTTGGTGCTTGTTGTTCT
Source organism: Calotriton arnoldi (assembly GCA_963921515.1). NCBI lineage: Eukaryota > Metazoa > Chordata > Amphibia > Caudata > Salamandridae > Calotriton > Calotriton arnoldi. The sequence goes on along the minus strand of CAWUFW010001374.1, from coordinate 629,779 downwards.
TTGGTACATCCTGTCTTTTTATTCGGAATTAATGTTTACTCTCTAGGTTTTTGGTCAATTCTTCTCTTGCTTTTATTTAACGTGGTCTCTCTGTACCCTCTTGACTTCAGTCTCTCCATGGTTTCCTTGATTTTCTCTTCTGCATCCTCAGCTTTCGAGCAGTTCCGTTTCATCCGCATAAATTCACCATAGGGGATGCTGTTAATTAACGGTTGGGGGTGAAAGCTTGTCCCGTGTAGGATACTGTTGGTAGCTGTCTTTTTTCTGTAAAGTGTTGAGTGTATCTGGTCATTTTCAATGTATATCAAAGTATCGAGAAAGGCTATTTCAGTTTTGCTTGTGTACAAGTGAAAGATAAGCCAATTTGGTTTGTATTCAATCTTTGATAATACTCATGGAATTCTTGTTCGGTATTGTTCAATATTAAAAACAAGTTGTCAATATAACGGACCCATAAAATTATCTTCTCCAGATCATCTTGATTCTCGACACCCCAGGCTACCGTTTTCTCACACCACCCCATTGTAATATTAGCATAATTCGGAGAAAAGGAAATGCCCATGGCAGTCCCACATTGTTGTTTAAAGAGTTCTTTGTTAAAGCAAAAGATGTTGTTAGTTAGACACATTTGAATCATAGTGAGTAGCATTTGTGTATGTTTTAATTCCGATACTTTCCTTTGTCTGAGAAAGTACCTGCAAGCATTGAGACCTACTTCATGTCTTATTGATGTATATAATTATACTATGTCTATCGTTATCAGGAGTTATTGACTATTCCAAGAGATGCCTGTCAGTATCCTCAGGAAATCACCTGTATCTCGGATGTAAGCGCTCATACTTTGAGCTATAGGTGCCAAACATTTATCCACGTATTCTGAAAGATTTTTTTTTTTTTTTAAACCGATTTTATTTGTCAAAATAACACAAAAGGCGCAGATCTCTGTACCCCAGAGACAACTGCCGCATATACGACTCACATATTGAATTTGACCATTTTTCGTAAAAATACAGGAGAATATGAAATGCAATACAAATAAAATTAAAACTCCCAAAACAACCAATTCCCCCCCCCCCGTGCTCTGTCTTCCTACTCTAGAGCCATTTATCGCTGATTCATACTGCCATTGAGCATCATAAGGGCGCATCATCCACAAAGCAATTACCATCCAGGAATTGCAGACAAGGCACCAGTAGATACAAAGGCGCAGGAGAGAGGAACAACAGGAGAGATGGAGGTCACACTGGTTGCCGACTCCGACTCTCCCGTGGCGGTTCAAGCTCCAAACCTCGATAATCTGCCCAGCGCCTCCAGATCTTGTAGTGCTTCCGAGGGCACCCCTGGGCCTCGAATATTGGGATCTCCAAGCCCATACAAAAGTCCATACCGTTCTTCCAAGCCGAGACCGAGGGGGCAACTGCCGCCTTCCAGACCCTAGCTATGTCCCTCTTCGCCAAGGTGAACCCCAGGAACATAAGATAACGCTTATATATATTGCCCCCGATCCCTTCCATCACATGAAGGAGAACTAGCTTCGGCGACCTGGGGAGATCCCACCCCAGCACTTCAGAGAGACAGGCCTGCACCCCCTCCAGAATCTCGCTAGCGCCGTGCAATGCCACACAGTGTGCAACAGGGTCCCATCCTCGTGATTGCATCGGAGACACACCGGGAAGCCACTAAGCCCGCCCTCCAGAGTCTGACCCTGGTGAAATAAACTCGATGGAGGTATTTAAATTGAATAAGCCGCAGGCTCATTGCAATAGCCGCCCCTCGCGGAGAGGCCAGAGCCTCCGTCCAGTCCTCCTCTTCCAACTGACCCACGTCACCCTCCCAGGCCTCCCTTAGGCGCTGCAGCGAAGGGGAACAATGTGTAACCAGGGATTGGTAGATTTTGGAAATCTTATGGTCCCGGAGGTCCCCCATAAACACCTTAGCTTCCTCCGGGCTAAACTCCGGCAGCGAAGCCAGACCTTCCAGACTGGGGAAATAGCATGCCTGAATTGTAGATACTTAAAAATTGGGTCTTCGGCATTTGAAAGTCTTTCTGAATATCCTGAAAGGATTTTAAAATCGAACCCCGCATGACATCCCCCAAGGTGGAAATACCAATACTGTCCCAGTCGCGGAACCCAGAGAGTGTCACCAGGTGTGGAAAGCGGCCATTATGCCATAGAGGGGTCTCCCGAGTTAGTCTGTTCCACCAGCCCATCCTCTGTAGCGCCTGCCTCCAGATTTGAAAAACAATCCGCGTGGCTGACGGTAGGGAGCGTCTCAACGGCGCAGAATAAAGAATAGTGTGTAGAGTGGTCACCCATGCAGCGCCGCTCAACGGCGTATGCCGGGTCCGCCCTGTCCCCGTACCACCACTCATTTAACACGAGCAAATGTGATGCCACATAATAAGACCAAATATCAGAGGTGGCCAGCCCCCCCATGTATTCTGAAAGATTTTCATACAACGAATCACACAAAGAGACAATCGGTCACCAAGGTGGGTGGTGAAGAGTCTTGTGTATTTTTGGCAAAAAGTAAATTGTTGGTATTACTGGGAAGTCTTTCGTGAGAAATTTTAATTCATCGTCACTAAGATTCTCGTTATGCCATTTTGTGAGTTTTTCATTAAGATCTAATGTCATTTTGTTGATTGGGTTTGTTGGAATTTTACAGTAGTTGGTAACATCCTCTAGTTGTCTGTAGGCTTCTTGCATATAATCTTTTACATCCATCAACACAATATTTCCTCCTTTATCGGCGGGCTTAATTATAATTTCTTTATTTTCCATTAGGTTTTTGATTGCTTCCCGCTCTTTTTTGTTTAGATTTTCCCTTTGATTTTCATTTCTTGTGTTTGATATTTTTCAAGCTCCTCTGCTATAGCCTCGCTAAATTGGTCAAATCTGTTTCCAGGAGGCAAAATAGGGCAGTACTTGGATTTTCTTTTTAAACAACTTTCCACTCTTTTCAATTGCCAGATGGTCAAGTACTTGCTCCTCTGTCATCTCTTCATCGTTCAAATTATACAAGAGATCAAACATATATTTTAGGTCTTGCGCTTGGTCAATGCTAATTTTTGGTTCAGTTATATCCACTTGGGTGGGTTCTCTCGTTTCACTGTTATTCTCCTTATTGGCATGTATCTTTGCTAGTTTAAGCTTACGTACATACTTGTATAAATCAATCCTCACTTGTGTGTAGTTAACATGAGTCTCTGGGCAGAAAGATAGACCCTTATTTAGTACTGCCTTTTCATCCGTCAATAGTATATGTTTTGAAAGATTCACAATGAGATTGGTGTTATCTACTTGCGATTGCGCAGTCGATATTGTCTTCTTGCGCTTTGCACGTCTAGTTTTTCTGGTGCTCGTGAAACGTTCTCTCCCTTTCCTCGTCCCCGGCCTCGATTTGTATTCCTTCCACGACCTTTTCCCCGTGAGAAAGTTTGGTCCAATTGCATTAGGCGCATTTCCTCTAAAAAGTTGACTTTTGGTGCAGCTGCAGCTCCGCTTGTTATTTCTCCTTCACTGACATCGGATTAGCTTGTACTTTCTATTGTTACTTTTGAAACTTGTGTTGGATAGTTTTTTTTAAATGTGTCAAAGCGTTTTGCGAACGTCAGGATCCTACCGTGTTTATAGTCTTGTTCGTCCCTTTTAAATTTGTTTTTTTCGTTCCTGGATCTCAGTTTTGTATTTCTCTAATCTGATATCCATTTCTTTTCGTAATTTAGCAAGTTCATCCTGATTGGTTTGACCCTGTATGTTTGCCTCCATTTCTTCTAGCTGTTTAGTTAGTTCTTGTACATCAATTTTGGCGTGTTTGATCAGTATACGCATCATGTTGAGGGAGCACTGCAGATTGTTGTTAGGCCATTCCTCTAATAATTCGGTTTTAGTGTCGGGGTGTGTGGGCATAGTAAAGATTCGCAGCTCTCTTGGAATTCGCTTTACCTCGATGTAATTTTCCAATGCTAGTATTTCCCAGCTTTTATTGATCACTTTTTTTATACAGTCTCTCCATTTGATTAAATTGTTGTTTGACCGTTAAATCTGTTGCATTCTTATTACTTTCTTCCCTCACACTTGTCTCTTCTGTTTCAATTACAGTTTGAAACAAAGTTGCCGCGGTTGTTACCCTTTTCACTACGCGAGCCTCCATCTTTTTGCTTTTAACGTATACTGATCAAACACGCCAAAATTGATGTACAAGAACTAACTAAACCGCTAGAAGAAATGGAGGTAAACATACAGGGTCCAACCAATCGGGATGAACTTGCTAAATTACGCTTTGACACACTTAAAAAAAAAAAAAAAAAACTATCCAACACAAGTTTCAAAAGTAACAATAGAAAGTACAAGCGAATCGGATGTCAGTGAAGGAGAAATAACAAGCGGAGCTGCAGCCGCAACAAAAGTCAACTTTTTAGAGCAAATGCGCCTAATGCCCATGGGCCAAACTTTCTCACGGGGAAGAGTCGTGGAAGGAATATAAATCGAGGCTGGGGCAGAGGAAAGGGAGAGAACGTTTCACAAGCACCAGAAAAACCAGACGTGCAAAGCGCAAGAAGACCATATCCACTGCGCAATCGCAAGTAGATAACACCAATCTCATTGTGAATCTTTCTAACATATACTATCGATGGATGAAAAGACAGTACTAAATAAGGGTCTATCTTTCTGCCCAGAGAGTCATTTTAACTACACACAAGTGAGGATTGATTTATACAAGTATGTACGTAAGCTTAAACTAGCAAAGCTACATGCCAATAAGGAGAATAACAGTGAAACGAGAGAACCCACCCAAGTGGATATAACTGAACCAATAATTAGCATTAACCAAGTGCAAGACCTAAAAAATGTTTGATCTCTTGTATAATTTGAACGATGAAGAGATGACAGAGGAGCAAGTACTTGACCATCTAGCAATTGAAACTGACAAAAGAGTGGAAAGTGGTTTAAAAGAAAATCCAAGTACTACCCTGTTTTGCCTCCTGGAAACAGATTTGACCAATTTAGCGAGGCTATAGCAGAGGAGCTTGAAAAATATCAAACACAAGAAATGAAAATCAAAGGGAAAATCTAAACAAAAAAGAGCGGGAAGCAATCAAAACCTAATGGAAAATAAAGAAATTATAATTAAACCCGCTGATAAAGGAGGAAATATTGTGTTGATGGATGTAAAAGATTATATGCAAGAAGCCTACAGACAACTAGAGGATGTTACCAACTACTGTAAAATTCCAACAAACCCAATCAACAAAATGACATTAGATCTTAATGAAAAACTCACAAAATGGCATAACAAGAATCTTATCAGTGATTCCCAGTAATACCAACAATTTACTTTTTGCCAAAAATACACAAGACTCTTCACCACCCACCTGGGAGACCGATTGTCACTTTGTGTGATTCGTTGTATGAAAATCTTTCAGAATACGTGGATACATTTTTGGCACCTATAGCTCAAAGTATGAGCTCTTGCATCCGAGATACAGGTGATTTCCTGAGGATACTGACAGGCATCTCTTGGAATAGTCAATATCTCCTGATAACGATAGACGTAGTATCATTATATACGTCAATAAGACATGAAGTAGGTCTCAATGCTTGCAGGTACTTTCTCAGACAAAGGAAAGTATCTGAATTAAAACATACACAAATGCTACTCACTATGATTCAAATGTGTCTAACAACATCTTTTGCTTTAACAAAGAACTCTTTAAACAACAATGTGGGACTGCCATGGGCATTTCCTTTTCTCCGAATTATGCTAATATTACAATGGGGTGGTGTGAGAAAACGGTAGCCTGGGGTGTCGAGAATCAAGATGATCTGGAGAAGATAATTTTATGGGTCCGTTATATTGACAACTTGTTTTTAATATGGAACGGTACCGAACAAGAATTCCATGAGTATTATCAAAGATTGAATACAAACCACATTGGCTTATCTTTCACTTGTAACACAAGCAAAACTGAAATAGCCTTTCTCGATACTTTGATATACATTGAAAATGACCAGATACACTCAACACTTTACAGAAAAAAGACAGCTACCAACAGTATCCTACACGGGACAAGCTTTCACCCCCAACCGTTAATTAACAGCATCCCCTATGGTGAATTTATGCGGATGAAACGGAACTGCTCGAAAGCTGAGGATGCAGAAGAGAAAATCAAGGAAACCATGGAGAGACTGAAGTCAAGAGGGTACAGAGAGACCACGTTAAATAAAAGCAAGAGAAGAATTGACCAAAAACCTAGAGAGGAAACATTAATTCCGAATAAAAAGACAGGATGTACCAAAGAACAACAAGCACCAAGATTTGTAACCACCTACAGTAAAGAAAGTGGGAAAATCATGAGTAAGATCAAAAAGTATTGGCATTTGATTGCAAAGGACCCTGACATAGGACATCTCATAGGATCAAAACCAGTAGTTACATACAGAAAAACAAAATCCCTAAAAGATGTGCTGGTCAAAAGCCACTTCAAACAGCAACAGGAAACGAACTGGCTAACGGAACAACAAAACAGGTTACGAAATGTAATTCGTGTAAAGCATGCAAAATTGGTAAAAACATGAAAAGCATCACGGAACCTAATGAGAATACAATAATGTTGAAGCAAAGAATCACCTGCACAATGCAATATGTAATCTACATTATTGAATGTAACTGCGGTTCAAAATACAATAGCAGCACAATCTGCACTCTAAAAAAACGTATCCTAGAGCATATTCGAGCAATCAAAAATAAAGACATGTCATACGCAACTGCCAAGCATATGATTTTATGCCAAAAGGGAGACTGGAGAGCAATGAGCTATTATGGTATCCACACAATAACATCAGATGAACGTGGAGGGAACAGAATGAAAAAGTTACATCAACTAGAATCTCGATACATCATCAGGCTCAGGACAAAGACCCCGAGGGGATGAATAATGATGAGGAACTCTTTATACATCTAGAGTAAGAAACAGAAACATTAAAAGGACTTTTCCAACAAGATATGGCAGCAGTGTTGAAATGATATTGACTAAGCTATAATTCTTGAGCTGGATACTATATCCTTATCAAGAGACACAGCAAAAACACTTTAATGGATTTGTACTAAACAAATAATTAAATAGTGAAATATTGTTGGGTTAAAGTTACCATTATGGAATTGCTTGCACCTTAAATCTTAAATACTATGTTGCATTACCATTAATGTACTAAACATCAAATATGGAAAATGAGAACAATCAGGAATGTAATTAATACTCAAATTGATTACTGTGTCGCGTGATACTATATCATGATACAATATGAACCCCATCATGAAAAACAAAATAGTAACCGGTCCTTTTTTGTAAATAGTGTAATATATTTGTTGTTATGGCACTACAAATCCCATAATGCCACATCCAGGCCACATGGGTATATATGGTGCAACAAAGAAAGGACTCACTAACCGTGAGCAAAGCCGTGAGAGGGCTGAAACGCGTTGGTTGAGTATTGCCAAATAAATCTATCCAAACTTTACTGTGGAGAGCCGCGTCGTTTGTGATGAAAGTGGAATTCAGGGCCAGGATCCGGCCCCCACGCTGAGCACCCGCTGTTGAGCGCATCGAACCTTTTTGGATCACATTGATATATATAGATATATCTCCATCTCCATCTCCCCCCTATCTCCCCCTCCCCCCTTATCTCCCCCTCCCCCCCTATCTCCCCCTCCCCCCTATCTCCCCCTCCCCCCTATCTCCATCTCTCTCATTTTTATTCAGGGACAGTCTCTCGGCCAAACAGACGCGTTTTGGCTGACGCCTTCTTCGATGTTTGTGAAAAGCGCCCGCGACGCCATTATGTAAATAGATTGACAATTCATTTCCGCTGACAACATTGAAAAGGGAGCAAAATTGCAATTACTAATGGTTCCTCCATTTTGACACTGTGTAAAGTATATAACAAATTGCATCTCACAACTTCTATAACCCTGGGTGCCAAAGATCAATATTCATAAACCACCATTCATTTCATTTTCCCATTAAACAAATATAACTCTTTGGGTTTAAGTGCTGGTTTTTGTACTGACAATTCAAATTAACATTCCATTATTAATTACGCCCTGAATGGGCCCCTCATTGGAGACTATTGTAACGATTTTATATTCATGCACACCATCGGTATGGGAGCGATATCGTAAATACGAATCAGTCCATCATGATGACTTATTTAGATTCCCATAATTCATGATATACATTGCAAAATACATTACACCCTGAATGGGCACCACGAATAAACATTAAAATCACTGTCTCCAATTAAGCGAATATATCCTCCATTTTGGCACTATACATTACCCCATGAGTTGTACTATCTTCTGATAAGAAATCCTGTGTCACAGTAATGGTATTATATTACACTTGTCAATTTTGCCCTGAATGGGCTGGTTACTTATACCTGTTGTCGGCGCATTCACTATTTTATTCCAATTATATTCAGGCTAATGAGAGCGAATCCCTGAGCATGTTCTACATCTGCTGCATGGCATATATGATTGAGTCGTTGAAAAGGGGAAATATATGATGGCATATTTTATATCATATGTTTTTCATATGTGTCTATTATCAAATGTAAAGGAAGGTGATTCTTCATGTATTAGACGAAATACATCTTCATGCTTGTCTATTTAGTCTCCCAAATGAACTGCCAGCTCCTCACCGCTATTCATTCCCAGGGGTGTTTTTGTCTGCAAATCAATAATGTAACGTGATTCCAGACGTCTCAAATGAAGAATACGGTTACCTCCCCTCGGGTTCACTGGGACGTGATCTGTACAGTGAAAGGTGAGTAAATTCCTATCCCTATTATGGATTTCATCAAAATGTCTGGCAACGGGATATGTAACCTCTCCGTTTGTTATTGCCCTCATATGTTCTAATATTCTGACTTTAGTGGGATGGATTGTGCTGCCTATATATTTTAGGCCGCATGGGCAGTTTAGACAATAGACCATGTAAGGTGTTGTACACGTAAGGAACTTTTTTATTATTTTGGGTTTCACCAGGCCTCTGATCCCATAGGACAGCACTCTTTTACTCTTGTTACAGGCCTTACACTTCCCACACGGGAAGAAGCCCTTAAGAGGTGCCAACATGGATTTATTCAATTCTTTGCCTTGATGACTGTGCACTAATTCGTCTCTTAGGGACCTAGCTTTCTTAAATGTCACTCGGGGGGTTTGTAGGTAAGTCACTCCCTATTACTGTGTCGGTAAGTAGAATGTGCCAATTTCTGCGCAGGATTTTTTTCAGCTGTCCGCGTCTTCAGAATATGTTGTAATCATTCTAAACTTGCCTTCCTGTTCTACAGTTTTTTTTTTTTAGAATCTTTTAATAAATCTTCTCTTTTTAGAGAATTTGCTCTTTTTGATGCCTGTGTTAACACCTCCTTACTGTATCCTCTAGCACTAAACCGACTTAAACTTTCTTTAGCGGCCAGTTGAAATTCTGCTTCATTAGTGCTGTTCCTCTTTAATCTTAATAGTTCCCCATAGGGGATACTGGTAATGAGTTTTTTGGGGTGACTACTTGACGCATGGAGAGTCGAATTTTCAGCAGTTTCTTTCCTATATGGTTTTATACACAATTTTCCATCAGAGATGTAAATCTTAAGGTCTAGATAATTAACTGTGTGTGAACTGACCTCTCCTGTGAATTTTAGGTTGACAGAATTGGAATTTAGGACTTCAATATAGATCCACGCGCTCTCTGGAGACCCCCTCCAAATCAGGAAGAGGTCCTCAATATATCGATGCCATGTTATATGCGGGTGAGGGTGTAGATTGTGCACACCTTTTTACAAACGTAAATTCAAACCAACCGGTTTTTCTCTTAAACTATATTGCGTGCACGTGTGACAAATGCCTGCCTTACATGTGTATCAAAGTAAAATGGCCAGGTCCCCAAAGGGCAACCTGGTCTCAAACATGCACAGCTTGAGGGATAAATACAAATCACTAATCCATTTTTTACATACAATTATTACAATAAATCATGTATTTTCCAATGTACGCATTTCATTTAATGAACATTACACATTCTTAATGTTAATCCACATTTCATACATCAACATTGAATCATGAGATATTTACACATTTGTTTTATATAGAGAAATACAAAGAACAAAATCCAAACATGACGAAGCCCAATGTTATATGCGGGAGCACCCCCGTAAGCAAGCACCCGCCCGAGAGTGCACCGAGTTGGTGTGTGGAGGCAGCTGAGATATCTCCACAACTTCCAGGCAAATAATTACCAGCACTCTCTGGAGCGATAAACCCTTGATTTTATTGGGTTATGAACACGAAAAGACGTGTTTCGGCAACCGCCTTTTTGAGCATGGCTACAGCCCGGACTGCTGAACGGAATTGCACCAAATTTGGCAGAAAGCTAGATGTTGGTCAAGAAAGCGTGCTTTTGGTGTTTTGTTGTAAATACATTTAGTAGTTTTTGAGATTTATCTTTAAAAAATATAAATATGTGGGGACGCGAGTCCTTGCAGTGGACTCCTACTAAAATTTGATTGGCTGTCAACCAGGAAGTGTTGGCAGCCATCTTGGGACTCTGCTTGAAGCAGAGTCACAGAAAAAAAGTAAAAAAAAAAAAATAAAAAAAAAAGGGGGCAGGGTAGGAATACTCTGACCCCCCCCCCCCGGGAGAAAAAGCATTTTATTTTAATTTTGACGCATACTCACGGTTGGATCCACGAATCCGCTGCAAAATACAATTTTAAAAAGCAAGTTCGGGTGTCTGCGCTTGCTTTGGAATAACCTCGGGTGGGCCAGGTCCCTGGGTGCATTGTGGAAATGTAGGAGGGGGTGCACCGGGCCCCCTCCTAGGGCTATTCAAAGCAGCGGGGACAGCCACCTCCTCGGGCAGTATCATTAATCTATGCGGAGGAGCCTCGCGGCTCTGGCGCTGCCTCGGGGACCGCCACCTCCCCGGGGCACAAACTTAATATAAAAATAATGCGAGGGAGGCCCTATGGCCTCTCCCGCATCCCCCGGGACCGCCACCTCCCCGGGGCAGTAATTTAATTATACGATGGGGAGCCTTGCGGCTCCCTCGCTGCCCTGGGGACTGCCATCTCCCCGTGGCACATGCATTAAATATTATTTTTTTTAAACAAGGCGGGGGCGGCCCTACGGCCTCCCCCGCAGCCCCAGGGACCCTCCCCAGCGTTAACATAAATAATGCGTTGGGGGGGTCCAGCCCCCCCACACAGCCCCGGGGACCGCCACCTTCCCGGGGCACAAATACAATAATCAAGGGGTCAGTTGCGGACCCCCAACTCCTCCCAGGGGCTCATTCAACAAAGGAAGTGGGCGAGCGGCAGCAAGGGAGAGCAGAGCATGACTGCTTCCCTGCCCTCTGTGAAGTGTGCAGGGAAACAAACATTGCTTTGGGATCCAGGGAGCTGCATGTTAGCAGCTCCCTGGGTCAGGTTCCCCCGCGGTCCCCAACGAAGAGGCCTGGCCCTGAGGATGTGGTCCCCAGGGATGAGATCAGCTCTGAAGGGGGGGGAGGGGGCACGTTGCCACCTCCCTTTTTTCTTAAAAAAATAAAGTGAGGCTTTGGGGGGATGGGGTCCCCGGGGCCAAAAATGGCCCGGGAGGGGGACCGCTCGGCCACCCTCCCTTTCAAATATATATAAAAGAAATAAAGGCCGGACCCGGGGGATGGTGTCCCCGGGGCCCAAAATGGCCCAGGAAAGGGGTGGCCACTCGGCCCTCCTTACAAAGAAAATAAAAAAAGTCGGAAACTTACTGGAGGCCCGCCCCCTTTCTCCACCACTCTGAAAATGCGCCTCCTGGCATGCTGCTAGTTGGGGGGGATGACGTCCCCTTGGCTGCTGAAGGTGCTTAAGGGCCAACAGGACCTCCTGTTACCTCCAGTAAGTCTCACACAGCGGGATTGCTGAAAGGTTGTCGGGAGGCCACGTCCCCTTTCTCGACCACTCTGCAAATACACCTCTCAGCACTCTGCTGGTGGGGGGGGATGAGTTCCTCTTGCTTCCTGAGGGCCTCAGGACTAAAGTGGATTTCTTCCCCCAAGCATTAGTGCGCCAAGCAGCGCATTTGCAGAGTGGTGGAGAAAGGGTGCGTGGCCTCTGACAACCTCTCAGTAATCCAGCTGTGTGGGTCCTACTGGAGGTAACAGGAGGGGTAGTTGGCCCACAAGGACCCTCAAGAGTCAAGGGTACTTCATCCCCCAACTAGTGGTGTGCCAGGAGGCGCAAATTACATCGCTGATGACATCATCTACAGATTCTGACGCACCCACTCAAACCCATAATAACCTTTCATACACCCACTCCAACTTCCACACTACCATTCTCAAAACCATTGACACACCCATACCAGTACTTACACACTCACTCACTGATTCATAGGTCTGCCCACCCATACAGCCATTCACACGCTGTCAGTCAACCATAGCTACTCACACACCTTCTCACTCAATCACACAGCCAATCACACATAGTCAATCACACAGCCACTTAGCCACCTAAACAGTTTTACACACACCCGCTCACTTATTCATACAGATACTAATTCATACTCACTCACCTATGCAGTCACTGACACAAGCACACACTCACCCATACAGCCACTCTCACAATCACTCACACATAGTCACTCATATACTCCAACACTCACCATACTGCTTTTCACATATGCAGTTACTCACCCATATACCACTGACACATGCATTCACTCACCGCCACAGTCATACACATACACACTCAGTCACCCATACAGCCCCTCACAGACGCACTCACTAACCCCATACAGCCACTGACTCACCCCCTCACTCACTCATCCATGCAGGCAGTCACACACACCCCCTCACCCAACCACACAGACACTCAAACAGCCATACAGGTACTCAGACAACCAATCTATCACCCATTCAGCCAGTCACGTACCCACTCACCAACCCACACAGCCAATTAGACACCAACTGACAGACTGATAGGACATTTGCACAACCTAGTCACTTACCCATACATTCACTGAGACACCTAATCACTCACTTTTACAGTCAGTCATGCACCAACTTAATCATCCATACAGGCACTCATACACCCACTGATTCATCAATACACCCTGGTATATATATTTAACACTCATAAATGAGAGAAACCTGAGCCTAACTATAACGTCCCTGTAACCTTTTGTTTTTTTCTGTGAATATAGTCCTGTACATGACTTCAACACAAAAATTACTTACAGCTCATAAACAGATCCAGCATGTCTGGCCATGCAGTGATGTAGCATTGGGTGGGCTAATCTTCGCCTCAGAGTCCCTACTAGAATTGAAACTTTCTTTTACGATAGCTAGGATAATTTACATTCTATGTCAGACCCAGAGGCGGGAATTAGGCTAGTAAAGCTTATCTGCCACCAGAGTCGCAATGGAGGAGACTGGCTTGAAATAGAACCTTTTAAAGGTTGAATCCGAAGACCAGTCCGTCACATTCAAGATATCCTCTAAGTGAGCTCTGAGGGCAAAGTCCTTGGAGGCCATAGTGCCTCTGCTAGAATGTGCACTGAACATTTTCGTATCTATGCCTGCTTCTTGCATTATCCATCGGACCCATCGTGCAATGGTGGGGGAAGAGACTGCCCGGAACGGTTTTCAAAGAGCGATGAGTAAATGACGTTCGCCGCGTGGTCGTAACTCTGCAGTCAAGGCTTCATACGCTGTAATACAACACACCACGCACAGCTTCGGGGAATCTGGGAAAACTGCATAGGTGATCAAACGGGAATTGTATTTTGTGTGTCTGGAGACATGAAGAGTGACCCCGTCCGGGGTAAACATTTTGCCTGAAATGTCCAAGGCCCGGACGTCCTTGAGCTTCCTGCACTACATTAAACCTAAGAGGGTGGCCAGCTTGGCCTACAGCTGTTTACATGAAAGGTACTTGTTGTGAGGCCGCACTGTAAAAATTTTCAGGACCTTAATGACATCCTAAAGAACCGAGTAACAGGGCTCCTGAGGAAGAGATAACCGGATGCCCCTGCACAACTTCCAGACCAAAGGATGTTAACCCATGGGATCCCTGCCACTAAGGCATGTTCCACCGAAATTTCTGATTGAAAGGTATTAATGGACCTATAGGCCAATTTCTCAGAGGCCAAAGAGGCCAAAAAATTCAGTATACGGACAACATTGCACTCCACAGGAGCCAGATCCCATGCTGGCACCAGCCCAGCCCTCAACACCTACCTGACCAGTAGAGTTTGACCGTACCGTCAGCCCAGGCTCGAGAGAGTATGTCTGCAGTGTTTCTCGAAAGTCCTGGGACTTGCCATCGCAACCTGCAATCCTCCAAGCCATAAGTTAGAGGGACCTGTTCGTCACCAGAGGATGGGGTTTCCTGTAGGGATCGCTGAGGAGAGCTGGATCTAGGGGTAGATGGATTGAAAAATCTCAAGAAAGTTCCATTTGAACTGGAAATCAGACTTGCGACTTCCACAGCTGCGTCACTACCACCAGGTCTGCCATCTGCCTGTGAGTTTGCGCTGCCAACCTCATGATCCTGGTGAAGGGGGGGGGGAGCATAACCGCTCTTCTTCGACCAGTCCTGGAGGAACATTTCTGTTGCTACCACTGCGGGATCTGGCCTCCAGCTGAAGAACTGGGGAAGTTGGTGATCGAGGCAGGACACAAGAAAGATCAACAGTGAACAGGCCCCATTGCTCCAAAAGAGCTAAGAACATGAATGGGAGCAACTTCCACAGGCTCGTGTCCTGTAGATGGCGTGATTGCCAATCCGCAACCCAGTTGGCCGACCCTGGGAGATTTTCCGCCATGACCGAGACTTGATGTGAAAGACACTACTCTCAAAACTCCTTGACTAGATCCGAGAGGGCCTTGGACTGAGTGCCTCCCAGATGGTTGATGTAACGGACTGCCACTTTATTGTCCATCTTGAGAAGCACACAACACTGGGCCTTTTCTCTGGTCCAACACTTCACCGCGAAGGAACCTGCCATTAGTTCCAGGCAGTTCATGTGGAGGGACTGCTCTTTGGAGCACCATGCGCAGTCTGCGGCAAATTTCCTGCAGGCGAGCTCCCCATTCAATGCTGCTGGCATTGGACTAGATCATGAGACCTGGCTGGGAGCCAAAATGGCTCATCGGTTCCTGGCCTCGTGTGTGAGCCACCAGCCCAGCTCGTCCCTGCCTCCTGTGAAAGGGAACGAACTGAGAGTAAATGAGACTGCAACATTGATAGGCCTTCAGACGCTGGAGGGCACAGAATTGAAGGGGGCCTGGGAAGATGGCCTGAATAAAAGAGGAAAGAAGACCGACCACTCTGGCAATCAGACGCAGGGAGGTCGTTGATTTGGAGAGGGTCCTGTGTATTTCGTGCTGAATCTTGGCCATCTTCCTAAGTTGGCAGACTGTGTGGATTCCACAGAGTTGATCACAAAACCGAAGAATGTGAGAGTCCTGGAAGGAACTTAGGCTGATTTCTTGCCATTGATAATGAACCCCAGAGACTGTACGTGATCCGCCGTCCTCTTCAGATGGCCGGGCAACGTTTGCGGGCGTTGATCAGTGAGGAGCATGTCGTCCAAGTAAACAATCAATCGAATCCCGGAGCCGTTCGATCACTGGTTTGAGGACTTTATTGAAGCACCAGGGGACCGAGAATAGGCTGAAAGGGAGAAAGGCAAATTCGAAGGTCTGACCTTTCCATTGGAACTGTAGGAACCGTAGATGGGGCGGAAACATTGGAACCATGAGGTAAGCATCCTGGAGATCCACTCTTACCATCCAATCGTTGGCCTCAGAAGATTGTGGAGGAGGTGGGTGCCCTCCACCTTGAAATGGCGGAAAACCAACCATTTGTTGAATTCCCGGAGATTGATCACCGGGCGCTGACCCCCATCCCTCTTTTTCCATCAGAAAGAGATTGCTCAGAAACCCCGAAGGGTGGGGGGGGGGGTGGATGGGAGAATGGCCCCTTTGAAAGGGAGCTAATAATACCGCCTGGGTCATGTCTGCAGCAGGAGAGCGGAAATAATCACCGCTTTGTATATGCACTGACCCCGAAGGGCGTTCAGACTCCAGACGGTTGCTTTATAAATCACCGTGGCCAGCTCACCCACGATCGCAGGCGTTCGGCAGGCTCTAACAGCAGTGCATAATTCCACTCAGCATAATGTCATCAACGCCACACTGTTCCATTCCACAGTATTCAACTCCACTTGAATCCATTCCACACCATATAATTCCACAGCAAGCCACATAATCCCACACCAAACCACATAATTCCACAACACACCACATATATCCAACATATAATTCAAAATCATACCACAAAATTGAACAGAACACCTCATAATTAAACTCCACTACATAACACTCCTCAACACAAAATACTATTCCAAATAATTACACACATAACACAATCCAACTCCACATAATTCCAGTACACTCAATACCACATAATTATCCACATATTTTGACAGCACACCGTGCCACGTAATTCCACTCCACAAAATCAACACCATACAATTCCACAACAAATCTAATCCAACCCATATAATTCCACTACACACCACATACATGCACTCCATAACACATACGTAAAAGACTTTGCCATTTACAATGTCAATAGCTCTGTCTCAAACAAATGCGAGACGTATTGCATTTCCAATGCTTGTTTAAGATTAGTCTTTTACGAATAACCTCAAGGCTTTTCTTCCAGTTGAGAACAAGAATTTTCTGTTAGACAAACCTACCCTATAATAGGGCACCTTTACGTAGGGACACTTGCCAGGTTTACCATAAAACGTGTGTTTTTACCAGAGCCCTTGTTCTCCGTTTTTCCTGTACCACATAGCAATTGATGGCCCCTGCTTTTTTCTCAAGAACAGGCTAATGCATTGTTTTGCCATTGTTGCATTAAAAGGTGAATAAAAGCAGGCAGTCATTTAGTGCGTGCCCTTAAGAGAATTATCTCTAACAGTGATCTTGACTATCTCTTCTCTGAACTGGCACACTACCATGTGTGTATTAGTGTACTGGTATTTCCAGTTGTAGTTTTGCATCCATCTTAATGGACTACAAACCTCTTTCATAGTCTCGCGGTAGAGGCTACTAACGATGGCCGAAGTTTTATCTTGTCATTCTTATGTCAGTGTATGTTGGAAATTGGTCTGTCTTATCTCCCAGTTACTTTCCATGTTTTTTCAGTTTTTCTGCCTCAATTCTTGACCTATTGTGTTTTAACTGTCAGTAGCAGGTCCTGTCCAACTGAATCTTGTAGGAAACTGATACCATCCCTGCTGCTTTCTTATTCTGCACGATGCAGTGTTGAGCTTGCGTGCACTGAGATCTTTCTTTAATCCTTGAAACCTTTAAAATTCCTTTTCTCTTCATAAAGCAATCATGGTCTTTCAAATGAAGAGTAAAATCAGATTTGTATCCCTTGCCTTGTGAGAGCAAGGACATGTGATTCTGTGGAGACTAGCAATCTCTCAAATGGTAATATCTCTTTTCCATTTAGATGTCCATATCAAGCTCCACAGAAGAACTTTGTCCTGTTCAATATCTAGCTAATGTTCTACATCTTGTGAACTTCATTGATCTTCATGGTAGCTCATTAGTATAGTCTATATGTGTGGTCCAGGTAGAAAATAATTTTTAAGGCTTCTTGTTCATACACACTGGCCAACTGGTTGGGAATGCCATGCCAGAGGCAGGACAAGAAGACCGTTTCTCAAATGATGTCACTTAACTTTTTGTAAAAGAAATAATCACCAGACATGCCCTCAAACACGTGACAGTTTATGTCCACTTGCTAGCAAGATGATGGAAGGGCTGCTTCTGATGTTTCAACTTTTTGGGCATTTTTTCTGGTTTTGTTGCACCACCTACTTGGTAATGGTATTTCTTCAGTGCATCTCCATGTCTAATAAGCCTAGAAAAAATGCCTCCCTTTTGCGAATATGCTGTTGAATGCTTTTGAAGTATTCCATTCAGTGAGATGGTGTCTTTTAGCAGCTTGCTTTTCTTGTCTTTGGGGAACTCTGAGGCTAGTTTCTGGACTGAAATCAGCAAAGGATCATATTCATTTAGAAGCCTCTTCATTCTGGGAACCTCAACTGTCAGTTCAAGCGGTAAACCCTCCTTGTGTAGGCCATTGTATTAGCTCTTCACTGGAAAATCCCAAGTGGCGCAACCTGTGGCCCCATGGTACCTCGTGACCTATTAACACCTAAACGGGTTTGTTATGGTAATGATAGTCGTGCTTCTGCCTCTGAACAGCAGCAGATAAGCTTTAAGTATTGCAGAGAGGATGAAGCTCCTTGAGCTAAGTTCCCCAAGATGGTAGATATGGCCCTGTGCCATATTCTTTTAAGGTTAAAGAAGACCGGAACAGTTTGCATTCTAATTGGTACAGTTACAGTTGGAATGAGTCTGATTCTCAACGTGTTAAACAAAATATAATTATTGAGCTTTCACATACTCCTCCTTAAGTGGTGAAATTCGGATATTGCCAATGTATTCCCTCTAACTAGGTGACCAGATTTTATTTACCCGATTATTTAAGCTTTCTGGAGTACTACTCCAAATGGGGTTCTATTATTAATCAACAACCTCCTGGAATTTCCTAGGATTCCAATCATCTAGATTCAGCAGAAAAGAATGATTCTTCATCTGTCCACCTTCCCCAACATTTTTAAATTTGCGACCCTGCTTTGTTTAAAAAATATCTTAATGGGCCTGATTTTTCCTTAAAAAAAAAAAAAAAAGTTAATATGTTGATGGTTTCTCTGTTTGCATTCTCTGATCAGAGATCTGGCTCACTGGTAGGTTCTCAGTTTGGTCATTGCCGCTTTAAAGTACATGCCATTTGATCCATGAGGATCTTTACCTTTGGCTAAAAGCCTTTTTAGCTGATTCTTTCTTGGCAAGAAGGATTAGTGAGCTTTTACTCGGAAGATTGATTTAATGATAAAAAGCTATTGAGAACAGCCCCTCATATATTCGTTTATTCTTAGGAAATTACTTTTCCAATATTTTTTCATACATCTCCCCCTTTCTCAGCGATGGAGGTGCTTTACAACCTGGGTGATGCCTGAGGTCTCAAGTTGTGTTTGATAGAACAGCTGCCTGACAGGAATCTGATCGTATATTAATAACCTATGATGTTCTTGATCTAGCAACAATGCAGTAAAAACTATTAATTCCAGATGAAGGCGATGGCTTCCTGCTTACGCTAGTCCTTTGTCACAAGAGGTTCATCCTATTTTAAGATTGTGTGCATATTAAACCAGAGCGAAGGCATCATTGTTGAATTTACAGAGACGTGAGCAGTTATTAACCGGAGCTAAGACACCATTGGTAAATTTACAGAGACCTGTGCGCAGTCCAGAAACATGTTGAACAGCTACTTTGGTCCCCCGTGGAAGGTTTAAGGTAACAGAGGCTAGAAGACCCCAACTTATTGATTCTGGCTGTTTCTGCTTGGGAGTTGGGGGGGGGAGGGGGGGGGGAGGAGAGAGGCTTAAAACTCACTGTGGCCCCTTTCATCCTCCAGCTGTAGTCCTATTCCTCCTCCTGCAGAGATCTGTGCCCTTGGACCTCTCTGAGTAGGATGACTTTAGATGTTTGTTGGCTCTTTCAGGGTAAAATTGAGCCTGCAGGTCGGAAGTTAACTTTTGCATCTTCATTTTCTACCCTGCAAATTGGAAAAATCTGCATTGAGCTTCTTGTAGATCCCAGCCATGTCAGCCCAGTGTGATCATCCGAATATTTCTTGTAAAGTGAGCATGCTTGAGTTCAGAGTAAGACCTTTACTTTTAGAGTGACATTGTGTGATTGACCTAAATTTCTCAATGTGTGCCATAATTTATGGACGTTAATGTTGCTATAAGCCCATGTTTTGACTTTATTGTAGTTTTTTTAAAACTGTGGATTATTTTTATACATATAACTGCAATAAAAAGACAATTAGACGTGGCTTTGAAGCATCTACCCAGAGTGGCAGTGCCGCTTAGCAACTTTTTTACATCAGCAATTTTTCTAATATTCAGATTTTAGAACTTTCTAATGTAAGTACATCCTAAGAAACAATATAGAACTGTATGGTAGAAGTGTATCCTGATAAGTCAACACCCTCACCAATTTCCTCCATTTGTGTTCATTTTTGGCAAGTTTAACATCTGTCTGGGTGTTAGGCATGCATCCATCCATTTCTCAACAACCATCCTTTCCATCACAACATGCAGCCTTTTATGAACATGGGGACGAAGTGATGCTTTCAATTTATGGCTATTCTCATGAGTGCCAATACCATACACAGGGCCATAAATGTATACTTCATGTTCCCCACATGATTTCAAACCAAGAATTCTTTGTCTGACGCTCAATCTTTTTTCTCGCCACTCTTCATTTTGTTAACATTTGTGTCCCAATACAGGGATGACAAAACACTCACAAACTATATGCAAATGTCCATCATTTGCATGACAACTAGGGCAGGAATTCGGTTGTTCTAGTTGTATCTTATGCAGTATTTCTGGAGTAATTTTCTTGTTAAAAATGTACAGTGCCAATTTGAAATGGCAGTCTCAGACGCTCCCCTGACTACTTGGCAAGCATTACCACAATCCTCCTGTGACATTCAGTCCCACATTCCATATTCCATTCAGCCTATATTGCCAATGGGGGTGCCAAACAGTCCCATTTTAAAGCCCTGTTCAGTCTTTGAGATACTGCTCTGACCCATTTGACTATTTAGTAATATGTCCAAGACATATGGCTCCACAGGTGGACCAGGAAATCCCTCCATGTCTGCCTTGTAGCCAACAAGCCTAATTTAAGAATTGAGCAGGATTTCCAATTGATTCAGCTGTAGCTTCTTCACATTCATTAAATTATCCACCTTCATTTAATAGCCATATTTCCCTGTTTACACCTATTCCTAATTTTAATGGAAATCCCTCTTGTACTGCTACCCATTCTACGTGTACATGAGCTGAATCAATAGAGTTCTGTTTTGACATGCTAGATCTTTGCTTATTTGGTTATTTAATAGTTTTTTTTTGTAAACCTATTTTATTGGTTTGAAGTATACAGTACACGGTATTTGAACATCATGCGACAACACATCTTTAGTAGCAGACATAAAATATAGACATTATTTCTCAGTCTTCCATGTGTGTTCTGTCAAGGAGATTCCCCCGTACAATAACTCTAATAAAAACTTAACTCTAACTATGCCTTGTACCTGTATATATTTATGATCTTGGTTGTGCACCTACTTGGTGTATCTATGTGTGAGTCAATAGGCTCTTTGTTCTCGTACCTATTTTATCACCTCTGTAGCTAGTTGATCTTCTGCCTCGCTATACGTTTTCAGGGGTATATTTCTATAGGTGGCCCACTTTGCCTATATTTTGGTGTGTTTCTGTGGGCACCCTCTAGCTATGAAAACCGGGAGTTCCAATTCCATAATAAAATCCATGCCTGCCTTCCTGAGCGCCACTCGGGGTGGGTTCTATGCTTACCATTGTTTGGCAATGTCCCGTTTTGCTAAGGTGAGACCTAGGAGCAACAAATGTCTTTTATACCGGTTTCCCCCTATAGTGTCCGTGCTGTGCAATAGTGTTAATTTTGGAGATCTTGATATGTCCCAAGCTAGCACCTCAGTCAGCCAATTTATTATCCCACGCCAGAAACGATCTAGGACTGGACATGACCATGTTGTGTGTATGAATGTACCCTCTTCCACGTGACATCGAAGACAAAGTGGAGACGCAGTCAGTCCGCCTTCCATAACCTATGTCTGGTGTAATACACCCTGTGTAAATATTTGAACTGGCTGAGGCGAAGTCTGGTCGAGACCGCTGCTTCGCGCGGTGATTGGAGTGCCTCCGCCCAATCATCGTCATCAATCGGGCCGATATCAGTATCCTATGTAGCTCTTAAGGATTCTAAATTTGTAGGGCTATTAGTGACTAGAGTTTGGTAAATTATGGAAATTTTATGATCCCCTTGCCCTCTAATGGACTAAATTCTGGTATAGTAGTCAGGTCTTCGTTATATGGGTGAAGGGCATGTTGCAGTTGTAGGAATTTATAGAATTGCGTATGGGGCATGGAGAAGTCCTTACGGAGGCCCTCGAAAGATTTTAGTACAGTTCCCCTCATGACATTTCCAAGGGTAGAGATTCCAATTCGGTCCCAATTTCTGAATCCCTGGAGGTCAGCAATTTGCAGAAGCAGACGATTCTGCCAAAACGGAGTGGCTTGTGTTAGGTGGCCTCACCAGCCGATCCTACGGAGGGTCTGACGCCAAGTCCTAATCACCACCCTTGTCGTCGGGGGGAGATCTTTAGGGTCAGTCCTACTATTTAAGAATGAATGTACAGAGGACTCTCCCATGATCCACTGTTCAAGCCTGTATGCCGGATCCTCTTTGGACCCATACCACCATTCATTCAGTGTGTGCAGCGGCGTGGTAGGACTGTATGTCTGCTGCGGCGATACCCCCGCAATAGGTGGATTGTGTACAAGTACGTAGGGCCACCCTGGCCGTACCACCCCCTCACAGGAAGTGTCCCAGCATTGCGTTGACTTGACGGAACCAGGTCAAGGGGACTGGATAAGGGTAAGATTGTAATTGGTACAACAGTTTGGGCAGAGAGACCATCTTAAAGATAGCCGATCTTCCATACAGCGACAGAGGGAGTTTAACCTCAATCTTCACCTTTTCCGTTGCTGCCACAAGGTTGCATTCCCAGGAAATGGTTTGATTATCTGATACATAAACTCCCAGATACGTGAAACCATATGCAACCGTTGTAAGTTCATCCGCCCACCGACTGTTCCCCATCGATCTTCTCAACGGCCACAGCAATGATTTAGATACATTCATATATAAGCCCGAAGTTTCCCCAAAGACACGCGTGATTTGTAGTATTCTGGGGCCAGATCGATGAGAATTAGTCATGAAAAACAGGATGTCGTCCACATACAATGCAATATGGTCAGAAATCTCGGGGGTCCACTCAAAGCCCCTGTAGAGTGCATTCTTTCTCACCCAAACCGCAAGCGGCTCAATGGCCAGAGCAAAGAGCAAGGGAGAAAGGGGGCACCCTTGTCGAGTTCCCCGCTGAATCGGGCCGATGTCTCCCCTGCCACCTGGATTGAGGCCGCAAGGGCTGTGTATAACAATCCGATTAATGCTATATATCTAGGCCCCATGTTTAAATGTTGCAGTAACATGAACATGTAGGTCCAGCTGACCGAATCTAATGCCTTATCCATAGACTAGACAGACCAGCAGCTTTACTACTAGTGGATATCAACAGCGGCTATTGCATTATAAGCTCTCCGTATATTATGTCGAGTCACTCGCTGTGGCATGAAGCTGGCCTGGTCTGGATGGATCAAGGCTGGGAGGTGTGGTATTAGCCTATCCGCCAATATCTTAGCGATTTATCTTGGCTTCAATATTTAGTGAAGATATGGGCCGATAGGATGCACATAATTCATGTGGGCAACCCAGTTTTGGAAAGACCACCATCTCCGCATGTCTCCAGTCCAGAGGCAGACATTTGGCCGTAAGGGCCTCATTTAAGGTTGCGAGGTACTGCGAGCCCAGCATCGTTATATGCATTTTGAAGAATTCACTAGGGAATCCATTGGGTCCTGGTGATCTGCCGGAAGCTATCCCTGTGACTGCTGAAGTTATTTCCTCTAGTGTAATAGGGCTATGTAAGGCTTCGCGCGCAGCGACTGTCAGCGGCCGGGGTGGTATATCCCTAAAGAAGTCTTCGATCTGGGATTCCGCGTTTAGTGTAAAGTGTGTGTAGAATTCAGCGAAGGTGCCGGCAACATGTGAGGGATCAGTGATCATCTCGCCGGTGCCTGATTTAATTATGGGTATTTGTGTCCGTTTCAGGGAATATTGGCACAATCTATGTAGCATTTTCCCTGACTTATCCCCCATTGGTAGAACCAGCTTTGTGTGGCCTGCCATATGTTTGGCCTCATCTAAGTGGATGCTTTGATACCTTCTTTGCAAGATTCCTAGTTGGCGGCGAGCGCCACCACCGTCTCGCTCTTGTGCTGACAGCTCGGTTTGGATGATTTGAACTTCGAGTTGTATTAACTCCTGTCTTTTCTGGCGTTTAGCCTCTGTGCAATGGCCTATGTCAAACCCTCGGATGGTTAATTTCATGGCCTCCCACAGGGTAGTAGCAGAAACGCTGACCGTCTTGGACCTATCTCTATCTGTAATTGGACTGGGGAAAGGTCAGATAGACCTCTAGGTAAGATATCTACCCCTTTCAGTTGATGTGTGTGCTCTGCTGATGAAGATGTAATCTAGTCTGGAAAATGACCCTTGAACCGCATAGAAGTACATGAAACCGACATCTGCTGGGTGCAGCGTCCTCCATGTGTCGGACCATCCCAAGGCCTCTACTAGTGGTCCCAGGCGTGATTCCCTCTGCATGTGTTGTACAGCTGTGGGGTGGCATCTATCCTGGTCAGGGTGAATAACATCGTTCCAGTCTCCCCCAAGTAGTGCTAGGGAATCGGGCATAGATCCCAAGATATCAGTGACACGCTCGGTTAATGCATGGCTGAGGGGGAGGGGAGGAGCATACACACTACCTAATATCATGGGCTCCCCCGTGATCATGCTCTGGATGAATAAGTGTCTGCCTAACCCAGTGGTTCCCAAACTTTTTTGACCCGTGGCTCCCTTGACCTAATTGGCAGTTGGCCGCGGCTCCCCACCATTTTTTTACCGGAAGCCAAAACTTGCTTCTGTGTATTTTGTGCATATTATTATATCTGTTCTCTTCAATCCTTCCACTATCCTTTTTCAATCCAAATTAAAATCTCACATGTCCACCCCGCAATTTAATTTCATATCTCCCAATACTAATTCACCACTAATCCTCTTTGGATGCGTGCTACTCGCTGAAATAGTGCTTCGACAAGTGTAGTAAGTGCTAAATAAATGCAATTACAATATAGACATCGATTGTTGTTACCGCAAAATAGCACTAACCGTAATCGTTCTGAATTCACCGGGAAACCCAATATAGTAGTTTCACACCCGATAGACACTGCAGAAATTGGAACTTCTGAACGCGAAATGACCTTTGTATTTTCATATTTCCTTCTGCTTCTTCCCTCGTCGCCCAGCCAGTCCTTATACACCATCCCAGTACTGCCCCATCCTCTTTACAGGTATATCACAGTATACATAGGATTTGTACATAAAGAAGTTCTATTAATGATAGCGAGGGTGGCCCACTTGTTGTAAAATGCAATGCCTGATTAGTCAATGGGTAGAAGATTGGCAGGTACCATGAAAATAAGGATGGTTATGTTTGTTTTCTGCACAAGGGCAGTGGCAGGTCAAACCAAGGGTCGGCTGGATGGTGTGGTTACATTTGGCTCCTGCCATCCCCAACAGATGCACCACTGTGGTCAAAATCAAGCACACAGCAACAAAATACTGAAGCAGATCACTTTGTCCTAATTGCCCATTGGAGACAGCATCTCATCTGTGTTCCTTCTCGTGTGCAGTATACTGCCCCATAATGAATAATTGAGTTCCCCCCTGTGCTCTTCCTGCCATCCCTTGCCCCAAGAAACTTCAACCCAACAATGGAGTCAGATGTCATTGTGAAGTTCAGTGGCGCTAAAGAGCCGCGCAACCAATAACCAAGTATATTTTCATTACACCAACAGTCTGGGCCATTGTTGCTGCTGTTTTATGTTAGTCAGATTTCATACTTCTATCTCTGCTGCTAATTTCACATTTATTAATGATGTTCTTTGCATTTTTGATGTCGTCTTCTGAGTCTGATAACCAGCCTTTCTTTCATTTGCTTTAAAACCCTCGGCATTTCAACCCCCCCGCATCTTGCAATGTGGCTACAATTTCCCACATCGTGCGTGGCGGCGCCCCTGGCTTTTCATCGCGGCGCACCGGGGTGCCGCGGCGCACAGTTTGGGAACCACTGGCCTAACCCATTGGCCCATGTACGTATATGCGTAAATGCAAGTCTGCGGTGGATTAGAATAGCCACTCCCCTAGAGCCTCTTGCAAAACCCGCGTGGAAGACCTGTTTGAAGCCAAATCGGGCCAAGCATGGGGCTTTGGTCCCCATCAAATGTGTTTCTTGCAGCAGCAAGACGTCCACTCTCAGGCGTTTCGCATGTTTCAGTACATCCCCCTGTTTGATCTTGACTAGAAAACCCCTGACATTCCAGGTGACCACCTTAATTTCCCCTGTAGGGTTTGATCTATTGAGGTGCATTGTCGTGTTACGCTGCAAAGCAGATGACTAGCTGTGTGATACATATACCAAGAGAGTATAGCACAGTACTGGCATTTTCGAAACTCTAAATCTAGCAAACTGAACAACTGGACCTTCCTCCTTCCTCCCTCTCCCTCCCATCCCACCCCAATACCTCAAAGAACGATGAAGTATCTGTCGCGGCTTGTAAGCATATCATTATTGGTTGAGATGCACCCGACATGTCTCAAAATGGTGTCTGTCGTGATAGTTTAGGATTCGTGCAATCACTGGCCGAGGACGGGCTCCCGGCGGGGGCCTGACGGAGAGAGCTCGGTGGGCTTGTTCCAGTATAAAGCAAGGCGACAGATTTCCATCTGAAATCCAGGATTTGAGCGACTGGTCCAGGATTGCACACATTAGTGCCCTCGCAGACCTCTGGAAATCCCACGAAGCGTAAATTTTTGCGGCGAGCCCGACCTTCTGCGTCCTCCACACGCGTGGCAAGCCCCTGTGTAAGCGTCTCGAGGGTGGTGACCTTTCCTTTCAGTGTAGTCCTGGCATCTTCCACCCCCGAGATCCTGGACTCAGCCTGACTTACGCGTTCCACAGCATTGCGCAGATCTTGCTGCAATAACATGACATTGGCTCCAACCGCGCCTATTTTGGCGTCGAGCATGTCTTGTGTTTGGGCAATCGCAGCCGGGATTGCAGCGGTGTCCGGTGTTGTAGTGGGTGTATCATTAGGAGTAGTAGGACTGGCGCCTCCAGTGTATTTGTCCAGTGTACTCTGCTTTGTAGCTGGCCCGGCTTATTGTCTTTTAGACATAATGGCCATGTGGCTGTGGGATCGGCTAATGAAACGATGATGGGGGGGTGGGGGGGTAGAAAGGAAGAAGTATCTTGTGCCTGTATGTGCCAGGATCTTATAGTCGCGTGCCAAGATCTAGGTGCACTGGAGGGCCGCCCCTCAACCACAAGCTGCACCGGGGCCTAGCCTAGCCGCCTCCACAGTCGAGGTGCCCCCCACCTCTAACTGGCGCACCCGGTATTCTCTCCCTGTGTTGTTACTGCTGGGGGGAGGGGGCTAATCCAGGTGGCCTTAGTCCAGCTGTGAATGGTATTTGGAAGTAGGCCGATGTTTCTCTGCGGCTCAACTCGTATGTTGGCTCCACAGTATTTACCCCTTAGGTCTACTCTGTGCCGCCCTGGTGTATCTGTGCCAGGCATGAACAAGATGGCGAGCACTCCTCCCTCTGCTGCTGCAACATTTGGATATGACTACCACCCCCTTCCACGAGTCCAAATAGTTCCCTATCCTGCCACTGATGCCGTGTTCGATGGCTGAAAGTCGATTTTAATGAAGGCTTGAGTGTGGAGGTAAGGCTGAGCGTTCCGTGCTTTTGGATCGGGGCAATCAGCAAAAAAGGTTGATTCCCTCCACTCCAACCCGGTTGCGGCCCCGCCGAAGTAGGCCCGGGCGCCCAAAGTTCCCAGCCCCTCACATGCCTCCCATGTGATGGTGCCCTCAATGAGGAAGTTCCCCGCGGGTGCGGATGCCTGGTCTCATGCTTGGAGGGCTGATCTCCTTCTCTGATTCTCCCTGCTTCACATGACCCCCGGACCCGGCCCTAGGTTCAGGCCGCGGCACTCCAGGAGTCCCGCCAAGCATGCGAACCGCTCCGGCAGGCGCTGTCTCGGACAGGATATCGGTCATCCTCCCGGCTGCGGGGCTGGGAGGATGACCACCACCCGTCTGGGTTCGGTATTCAGACCCGGGATCCAAGTCTCCCGAGGCGCCCAGCCTCAGCTCCACCGCCCAGGGTCGCATGCACGGCAGGGCGTGGCTCTGCTGCGTCTCCTAGGCCGCACCGCCTCGGATCACCTGATTCAGTTTCATCACCTTCATTCGGGCGCTTGCGGTGCGGAGACCGTCGGGATGTATTCCGGGGCCCTGAGCAGCTTCTTGATGAGCCAGGCGAGGTGAGAAATTTCCGCTTACCGGCAGGATTATAGAGGATATTAATTGGGCTTACGGAGCTAGGCTAAGGCACGTCCGCCATGTTGGACCGCTTGGCCACGCCCCCCTATTTAATAGTTTTAAACCCAATTTAGGGTAAGCCCTTTCAAATAGTATGTGCTCAGTAATCTATAATGTTGTATTTTTTGGGTATTATCCTTTTTTCTCTGCAGTAGTTTTCAGTTTCTCTTTTTGTCGCTGGAAAACGAACAAAGATGGTTCAGCTCTCAGCAACCCTTATAATATTACTTTATTTCAAAGAGAAAACATTTCTGGCTATAGTTGATTGTTATTTATAAATAATGTTTCTTTTTCATTTCTTTCCAGGTACTTAATTGATAGCCGTTGGTTCAAACAGTGGAAAAAATATGTTGGTTATGACAGCTGGGACATGTATAATATGGGTGAACGCAACATCTATCCAGGGCCTATTGACAATTCAGGACTCTTTGCAGGTATGTTAATTTAACTTTTCAAGATCTTTTCATTTTATCAGTTTTATGTAGTGTTGTTTGCAAACAATCGAAGGGAAGTGCAGGGAATAGCATCTATTAAATTATGTTGGGGATTTAGTATTGTGAGATATGCATCCTCGGAATGTATTGCGTATTTCAGCCATAGATGGCCAGGAGCCGGTGGTTGGAGTGGCAGTTGGAGGCCTGGTAATAGGAAGATGAGAATTGGCTGTATTGGGCTAGTTGTTGAAGACTGTGCAAGGGATGGAAATATCCTAGTTTAGAGGCATCCTGGATTGGGTGATGAAAACCAGAAGGCTGAATGAACATCTGAAACTGCAGGAATTGTACTGCAGAGATGTGGAAAGCATACTGCAGAGAACTGGGTGGGTAGGTCACAAATATACTTACATATTTGTTAGGATGTTATCTACTGCCCTGTGAGATTAGACACTGTTCCTGTCCGAAACCTGTACACAGACCCCATGTAAATAACAAATTGCTACTCATATGACATGGTTGCTGTAGGGTAACCAACATCCACCTGTGATAAGTCTTTTGTCACTAACTTGCAGTGCTGCTCTGTCCACGTAGGCCCGAATCAGAGGTACCAGCAATGTACAGCAATTCCAGATATGTCCTCTAGAGAGAGGGGGAGAGAGGGGGAGAGAGAGAGAGAGAGAGAGCGAGAGAGAGGGAAATAGGATACAAACTGAGATCTTTGTATAGATCAGTAAGGGATCTAGGAGGTGTTAAACTTCTGCGAGTGTCCACTGCCACACAAGTAGTGCATGGAATGCTTGAATTAAACTTGGCCATTGCTAATCACTCGATCCGCATTGGCGCCCATTGTTTTTGCCCATAGTAGAAACCCCAGACATAGACCAGTTATATGTGAAACAGTCTTGTTCCTGCTCCAATATGAATAGTCCAGCCCAAACCTTTTGGTCAGGTGTCCTTTCTAGACTGGAACATAAATAGCCCCAAACCAGTTTTGGCTTTTAGACACACTAGTGTGATGCTTTTAATTAGAAAAAAAAGCAAGCAAAATGATAAAGTAAGTTAGCCTTTTACTATTATTTGTGGATCCTTAAAACCCTTTGATAGATTGTCAAGGTGCAATTTTGCCCTTGCGTTTTCCCCAACCTATAGTTGCTAACGGGTTGATTTCCCAGAAGTACAGTGACTCCTGTACCCACTATCGATGTTATGTTGTATTATCTAGCATCTCTAGTATTTATATAGCACACAATGGCCACTAATTTGTGATTTACCATCTCGTTGATTACAGACAGATGTTTATGTTCTGTTGGAGAGCTATGTGCTTGTAACGTGACTTAAATAGGAAGGTTGGGTTAATTACACAATGTCCTCGCACATGGTCTGGTTGTGTTGTGGCAAATCTGACTGCTTTTATGCAAGCAAATGTTTATAAAAGCATGAGAGATGATTAATGTGTGTTTAATGCAGCATTTAGTGTATGTACGTAATTGAACAATTGCATGGGAGGTGTGCTATCCCTTATTTGGTAGGTTGGAGGTGCAACTGGAGAGACCAACATAGCTGCAGATTATGTGTTGATGGTGGTCCATTAAAAAACAGGGGCGCCACAACCCACGGAAATCCACAGGCATCACCAGTAGATAGCTCTGTTGGAACCTCCTGAAGGTTGGGGCGTAAAAGTTCCCTGCATGGTGACAGCTGTGTACCCCTGCCCTGAGTGCCCCAGCTGCAACTATGTCTGGATCCCCGTTGCTGATTTTTGTTGTAATGGGCGAATGCGTATCTTGCATGTGCGCCATGACATAGGCCTGTCTCACTAATTGTGGTCTTGTTAACCAGGAGGGCCACCCAAAACGCTCCTCTCATTATGGTGGAAGGCTACAGCTTTTGCCAGGAGTTATAGTAAAAGCTACAGAAGCAACCCTTAAGCCTGAGCAGGGCCAGGTAGATTACATATAAGAACAACAAAGGTCCTCTCAGACCCATTTACGAAAATATTCAACATCAATTGTTGATTGCCAAAGTGATAGCGATGCACCAAACATAGGTGCACTGAAAGTGCTGGTGCTGTTATTTGCAGATGACATGCTCTTAATTTCAAAAACTCCATCTGGATTGCAGGCTTTGGTCAAACAGTTCATGATGTTCTGTGCCGATTGAGGGATGTGGTTGAATTCACCAAAAAACAAATTTATATCATCCAACCCCTATAAGCAGCACAAGATTGTCATAAAATCTGATAATGAAATGCTTGAGTGTCACAAATTTTGAGTATCTTGGCACAAGGCTGACAAGTAACATGTCTTGGATGTCCCAGATTAATAAAAGTAAAGCTGCAATATCAGTCTGATAATCCTAAAACTGCATAACCAAA
This sequence comes from Calotriton arnoldi, assembly GCA_963921515.1. NCBI lineage: Eukaryota > Metazoa > Chordata > Amphibia > Caudata > Salamandridae > Calotriton > Calotriton arnoldi. The sequence goes on along the minus strand of CAWUFW010001374.1, from coordinate 598,585 downwards.
CAAAATTGAGAGCAATCTCATTGGCTTTAGGAATATATAATATTAAATCTAAGGGGATGGATCATATGGGGCGGCGCCATAGGGATATGCAAAGGATTCTGGGTTAACTGCGGGGAAAACAAGTGTTTAAAATCATTATTAAACTTATCACAGAGTGCTCCCAATCTCCCACTCCATATTGATGTTGTGGATATCCAATCACCTATGCTGTCAAATTAAGACCTCTGCTGTTTTGGCATAGATTGTGGCATACAGATGAGCTTGGCTTATATAGGACAGATCCTAATGAATTTTTGCAATCAAATAACTATTTAAAAATCTCATGGTTAGCATATGTAAAAGCCATGTTATACTATCTAGGCTTTGCTGCTTTGTCGGTGTCTCCAACAGATGCACACTGGGTTGCCAAGACCATTTTAAAATAAAAATGTGGTCTTTTTTCATGGAAAAGAGTTCTATATAAACCTGGGAATTTATCAGAACGGTTTTAGACCACAAATGTATATCCTCATTTGAACTCTTCCTTGATAACGTAGTGTGCCCAACAGCTAAGCAACTGTATGCCAAATATGAGATTTTACCAGCTAATAGCTTTTGTATAAGATGGGGCAAGAATCTGTGTGATGATAGATGTCCTACTTGCAAAACAGAGCTGGAATCTGACTCCCAAGCCACCACGCAAAAAAAGCATTTTTATTTTTACTGTGAAGTTGCGACTAATTCGCAAATTTGCTGTAAAAGTAAAAAAAAAAACACAAGCTGGGCTCCCGCGCTTGTTTACAAATGCCTCCGGGTGAGCCAAGTCCTGTGAGCATATATAATAGTATGCTGGGGGTCCGAGCTCTCAGCCCCGGGGACCCCCACCTCACAGGGGCACTTAATTATAGAAATGCGGGGAGCCCGCATGGCTCCCCCGTCCCCCATGCAGCCCATGGGGCCGCCACCTCCCTGGGGCAATGAACTATAGAAATGTGGGGGGGGGGGCGCAGCCCCAGGGACCACCACCTCCCTGGGGCTAAAGTAAAAATTGGCAGGGGGGCTGCCGGGCCTCCCTCCTGGAGCCCAAGATGCCCCTGGGGACCATCACCCCCCCCCCCCCCCCTCAGGCTGGCTCCTGCTATGTCCCGGGGTGCCCACCCCCGGGACATAGCTGTTTGATATGGCTTTGCGGGAGCTTTACTGCTCCCGTCAAGCCATAGCAAACTGTTCTCCGCTTTGAGCAAGAGAGAGCATTTTGCTCTCGCTTGCTGGAAGCCGAACACGATTGCTTTGACGGAGAGGGAGCTGCATGTTCAGCAGCTCCCTTTCTGTCAAAGCAGTGTGGTAGGACCAGGGGGATGGAGTCCCCCGGGGCCAAAATCCCCTCCGGGGGGGGGCATATCTCTCTCTCTCTTCTCTCTTCTCACTCATCCATACAGACAATCACGCAGACCTGGGGGGGGGGGTGTATATATATATTTAACATTCAGAAACTTTTAAAAAACACTAAACACTGAGTCACTGGATGATGTCATCAGTGATGTCACTGACCAGGTCATGAGTGATGTAAAATGTGAGGTCAGCTAACTAGAACTGCTGAATTTCACTAGTTTTGTACGAGTGAAACCTAAGCCTGACTATAATGTCCCTGTAACCTTTGTTTTTTTTTCCGTGAATATACATATATATGTGTGTATATTTCTATCCGAATGGTGGTCATCACTGTGTAGTTATAGTTAGGATTGTGTTTCCATAGGAAATACATTTTTTGTGTTGCTAATAACTTTGGATCCGATTGATGAATGGCCACAAAAAATGTCCCGAAAAGTGCTATTTTTTGCTGAGTTTGCCCATGGAAAGTTTTTTTTTTTTTTTAAACAAAGTTTATTGAGTTTAAAACATATGAATCAACAGCCATAGTACATGAATTCCTGTATGATTACTGCTACAATGAATAGCAAACTTACAGCTTTGCAGAGATGCAATATCCTGCATGCTACATATACGTGCATTCTCATACTAGACAGTGGGTGCAGTATGCATCCAATACAAGGTAATGTCTCGTCTAACCGTACCCAACAACATTCCCCAAAACCTCCCTCCCCCTCGCTTGACTCACCGAGGTTTTAAGTTACCGGCTAGTGTACAATTCTTACAGGTTCTACATCCAGGTTTGCACACTTTGTTGGTTGAATTATTACCATTGCATGCAAGTCCCCTCTGATATTATGCTATCTGGATCTGTAAGGCAGACAGGGGGATATAGGTAGCCCAGGTAATATCACTGCGTGGGGGGGTCCAGGTTTTTAAAGTATTCCAACATCGCGTCCCACTCTATAGAAATTGGTGTTTTTCTCAAGCCTCTATATTCCTCTCTGCGTATAATTGGACTCTCCGCCCTCCCCATCGTATTGTTCATGGATTGTTGTAGTATGATCCGTCAAGTGGGGGCCGAGAAATGGGGGGGGTCCCAAATGTATTTTTCACCTTTAATTTTTCCATAAGAACTTTAGACAGCGCTACCGTCCAAACCGCTCAACAGATTTACCCCAAATTTGACAGAAAGCTAGATCTTAGTCCACAAACGGCCCTTTTTTTTGTTTTGGTGTAAAGTCATTCTGTAGTTTTGGAGAAATTAGGGTTAAAGAAATTGTATATTTCACACTGCATAGGATCGGTGGAGCCGACAGATCTCAAAGTGAGATCTGATTGGCTGCCACCACCTCAACCAGGAAGTCGTGGCAGCCATTTTAGGACTGAGGGACTGATTTAGAACTTGGCGGACAGGTTAGTCCGTCACAACGGTGAAGGATATTTCTTCTGCTGAAATATTACTCCCACGTACGCCGAAATATAAATGCCATAAGATATAATTGGATTTATATTTTGGCAAAAAAAGACCTAAGGGGGCAGGGTACAGATACTCTGACCCCGAGGCCTGGTGGTCGGGTCCCAGAGGGACCCCGCCTGAGACCATAAACTTTTTTTTGTAAAGAAATTTTGCTGCAAATTTGTGGCAAAATTTAAATAAACAAAGAAGCACAGAATCGTGCGCTACTTTTTTTAAACACTCCAGGGTGGGCCAGACCCTGGGGGGATGATAGTTATTATTTTCTTGGCGATGGGGCATGCGGCCCACCTCCCCTGGGGCCCTAATGTATTTTTTGAGGCAGAGGGGGCCGTGCGTCACCCGGGCTGCTTTCTGCCTCCGGGACCCTCCCATCCCTTGGGGCCCAATACATTTTTGATGGGGGGTCGGGCACGTGGTCCCTCTTCATTGGTTACCCTTGGCCCCAGGGACCCCATCTCCCAGGGCTGGATGTACTTTTTAAGGAGAGAGGGGGTGAGTGGCTCCCCTCGCCAAGCCTCTAAAGGCTCAGGTGACCCCATAACCGGGGCTGCTCAACTTTGCGGAAGGTGGCCACTTGGCACCCCTCCCTGAGCTTTCTGTGACCCCAGGGATCCCATCACCCAGAGCTGGCTCACTAGCTATGTGCTGGGAAGGCCTCACCCGGGACATAGCGGTTTCCCTGCCCACACCGGCGCGCAGGTAAACCTGTGTTTGCTCCCGCTTGGCGGGGGCATTTTTTAATCTCCCGCCAAGCAGGAACAAACAGTCTGTTCCCAGCCAGCGGGTTCTCTTAAAATGCTCCTGCCGGAGGGAGAATACTTTTGATCTGTTTCCCTGTGTGCACTGATGTGGGCAGGGAAACGAATCAAAATATTGCTCCTGCTCAAAGCATTAGTAGCTGCTCCCTCCTGGCAGAAGCAATGCCCGCTCCTGCTGCATGCAGGGAGCCGGCTTGCCTGCAGAGGACTTTGGGCTCCCCCCGCGGACCCCCAACGAGAATATTGTGGGTGCCCTAGGTAGGCACCAGAGCACCCAACTTTCAAGTAAAGCGGGCCCCAGGGCATGGGATCACAGGGGCCGATAACCCCTCGAAGAGGGGGGATGCGGCCCCCTCCCCTTTATTTCAACTAGTGGGAATGGGGTCTAATAAGGCTGATGGAGGGGCGTGGGTCTCGTCGCATGGCCACAGGTTCCCTGTGTGTGTGTGTGTGTGTGTGTGTATATATATATATGTATGTATGTATGTATGTATGTATATATATATCCACAAGAAGCAAAAGCGTTTCCCCGTTTCCGGAGCCTCAAGCCCTTCAGGGCGGCCTCACTACATGGGCACGGAGCAGCCCACAACACCACACTGAAAAAACACAATGTGAGGCCCAATACCTTGGATTTGGCTTTATTCCAAAAGTCTTAAAGAGCGCCTGTTTCCTTTGGTCCAACGTTTCGGCTGGATGCCTTGCTCACGGACAGGAATGCAAGCGCCCAGGTGCGGTCGGTCGTGATTTGTAGAATGAATCACGTGACTGCATCGCCAATACTACCGGTCCCATAGTGCACTGTGCATATTGGTTAAATACATGTTGGCAGTCCATAGCTGTTTGTTGCCTCAATGGCAATTATTATTTTGCACAATCACTGGTGTTATCAAGGACTCGTTTCCTACAGTCAGGTGAGTTATTTCGACCTTGTGTGTATATATACACTGTAATCCTCTCAATAAAGAGTAATGTCTGCACTCAGCCTGGGGTTTAATCCGTCACTTTTATTCACAAGCCAGCATTTCAGGACGCGTTTCGGCTTTCCCATAAGCCTTTGTCAACTGCGAAGAAGCGCCGTAATTTATATTCACTGCATGTGAGTTCAATTTCATCCAATGGTAATGTTTCAGGCTCTCGCTCCCCATTTAAATTTCGTTTGACCAGTGTCATTTCTTATATTTATGTAACAGGGAACTGGCAAAGTAGACTCACTGTGCACAATGATATTCCATTTGAAAACTACACACCTTCAAATTTGCTGGCAGTTCTTTGTTAAAAGTTGTGCTTGTTTAAAAACACGCTCTGCAAACTGGTATCCGTTTTCACCCACAGTTCACCATTTAGACTCTCTCTTTCAGTGCCCAGCTCCGAAAGCACCTTTTATCCTCGGATATGGAGATATATATATATATATATATATATATATATATATATATATATTCTCTCTAGGGGAGGGAGTCCCAGGGCCATATTGGGACTGGTAAAGGGGGGGGGTCACATGGTGTCCCTCCTCATTAAAAAAATAAAATAATAATTTAAAAAAAACAGCCCTTGAGGGATAGGGTCCCCAGGGCCAGGTCTTGTGGCCAACCCCTAACTGCGCACGACCGAAGGCCCTGCACAGTGTGGGGTTGGCTGTCTTTATGGGAGTTGGTTTCAGGGCCTGACTACCTCACTGGGGGGGGGGGGGTGTAGATTTACATATGGTAAATAAATATTACTTTGTTAAAAAAAAACTAGAAATTAACTGCAAAAAAAACAAATGATAAAGTAACATTATAGTTGGGTGACCTGTTCAGTAACAACATAACGTTTTAAACTTTAAAAACTACTGAAATTTACTAATTACAGTTCTAGTTATGTGAAGTAAATATAATTCATGCCCACCACCATGCACTGCTAATTACCCTACATATTACATCACTCATGACATTTTCTATGACATCATTGATTATCACTCCAAAATGTGCAGTGAAAGTATTGATGAGAAACCTCTGCCTGGCGGGGGCACGAGTTATAGTCGCCTTAGGGCTTGAATTATGGTTACACGAGAACTATAATTGGTGAATTTCAGTGGTTTTTAGAGCTTAAAACATTACTTTGTTCCTGAACATTTCACCTAACTAAAGCGTTACTTTAACCTTTGTTTTTTTCAGTGAATATATATTATATTATATATTCAGTGAAAAAACCAAAGGTTACAGGGACGTTGTAGTTAGGCTCAGGTTTCACTCCAGGGCTCATTTGCGAGTCAGATTCATTCAGGATGAGCTATTTTTAGGTCCTACTCGCCCTTTCTGGCGAGTAGGAAGACAAACTGACACTTGACCTCTGCCTCTGAAAGAAGAGGAAATATGACCAGATAGCAAGATTTAAAGGCATCTTTATTGCTCACAAAGTAAATGAGCAATAAAAATGCTTTTAAATCTTGTTAATTTGTCACATTTGTTCAGCTTTCAGAGTCAGAGGTCAAGTGCATTTCAGTTAGGTCGAGGAGATTTTGTAGGTTACTAGACCTGCAGGTCTAGTGCAATTTTTATGATTTTCCGAGCCCTGAACTCGTACAAAACCAATGAAATTCAGCAGTTAGGTTGCTGAGCTAACTATTACCCTGCATTGCACTGCTTATTGTATTGTAATTGCATTTATATAGCGCTTACTACCCCTGACGAGGCGTCCAAGCGCTTTTTCGGCGAGTAGCACGCTACTCCGGAACCCAAGAAGGATTAGTGTTGAATTAGTATAGTGAAATATGACCCACATATTACATCACTCATGACATGGTCAGTGGCATCACTGATGACACCTCAAATTTAATCACTAATGACATCATCCAGTGACTGAGTGTTTTTAAAAAGTTTGAGTGTTAAATATATATACACCCAGGTGGGTTGGTGAATCAGTGGGTGTATGAGTGCCTGTATGGATGATTCAGTGGATGCATGACTGACTGTATAAGTGGGTGATTAGGTGTCTCAGTGAATGTATGAGTGAGTGCCTGGTTGTGTGAATGTCTATCAGTCTGTCAGTTGGTGAATCAGTGGCTGTATGGGTTTGTGAGTGGGTTCGTGAATGGCTGTATGCTTGAATGATTGGTTGTCTGAGTACCTGTATGAGTGTCTGTGTGGGTGTGTGAGGGTGTGTGTGACTGCCTGTATGGATGAGTGAGTGGGAGAGTCAGTGGCTGTATGGGTTAGTAAGTGTATGTGTGAGGGGCTGAATGGGTGAGTGAGTGGATGAGTCAGTAGTATATGGGTGAGTAACTGGGTATGTGAAAGGCAGTATAGATGAGTGATGGAGTATATGAGTGACTGTATGGGTGAGTATGTGCTTGTGTCAGTGACTATAGGTGAGTGAGTACGTGTTAGTATATGTATGTATGAGTGAGTAAGTGGGTGGGTGTGTGTGTGTGTGTGTGTGTAACTGTATGGGTGAGTAAATGACTGACTGACTGTATGGGTGAGTGAATAGGTGTTTGAGTAGCTCTATAGGTGACTGACTCTGTGTGGGAGTGGGTGTATGAATCTGTGGATGATGTCATCAGTGATGTCATTTGAGATGTTATCAGTGATGTCCCTGACCATGTCATGAGTGATATAATATGTGAGGTCATGAGCAGTGCATTGCGGGGCCGCGAGTTTTAGTTGGCTCAGCTAACTAGAACTGCTGAGTTTCTCTGGTTTTGTACGAGTGAAATGTCAGCCTAACTATAACGTCCCTGTAACCTTTGTTTTTTTTCCCCCCAGTTAATTTCTATGTTTTTTAAAATAATAATGTAGTTTGCAGAGCAGTGGAGAAAGTGGGCGGGCCTCTGAAGAGCTCTCTGAAAAACCTGCTGTGTAGGACTTACAGAAAGTACCAGGAGGGCTTCTTGGCCCCCAAGGTTCCTCAGCATCCAAGAGGACTTCATTCCCCAACCAGTAGTGCGCCAGGAGACACGTTTGCAGAGTGGTGGAGAAAGGGGGCGTGGCCTCTGAAGACCTCTTAGCAACCTGCTGTAGGGGTCTTACTGGAGGTAACAGGAGGGGTTTTTCGCCCCCAAGCATCCTTAGCAGCCAAGGGGACTTCATGCCCCAACAAGTGGTGCGCTAGGAGGTGTGTTTGCAGAGTGGTAGAGAAAGGGGCAGGCCACGAAGACCTCTCAGCTGTCCCGCAATGTGGGACCTACTAAAGGTTACAGGAGGGGTATTTGGCCCACAAGGATGCCCTTAGGGCCAACAAGTCCTCCTGTTACCTCCTGTAAGTCCCACACAGCGCGATTGCTTAGAGGTCTTTGGAGCCCACCTCCTTTCTCTACCACTCTTCAAACGCACCTCCTGGCGCACTGATGGTTGGGGAAGAAGTCCCCTGGGCTCCAGAGGGTACTTGTTTGCCAGCTACCCCTCCTATTACCTCCAGTAAAGGCTGCTCAGTGGAATTGCTAAGGTCTTCGGAGGCCACGCCTGCTTTTTTCCACCACTCTGCAAACGCGCCTCTTTGGCGCAACACTGGGTGGGAGATGAAGTCCACTTTACTCCTGAGAGTCCTTATGGGCCAACTACCCCTCTTGTTACCTCCAGTTAGTCCCACACAGCTGGATTGCTAAGAGGTTGTTGGAGGCCATGCCCCCTTTCAGTCCCACAAACGCGCCTCCTTGCACACTACTGGTTGGGCGAAGAAGTCCACTTTAGTCCTGAGGCCCTCAGGAGGCATAAAAATCCCCATAGACATAACATGGGGGAGATGTGTTTTTGGACCCCTTTTTTTTCGGCCCCGCTTGACGCATCACCCTGAAACTTTCCACACAGTAGCTGAACCAAAAAGGTGTCGTTTTTTTGAAACTTTTGGGAAGATTCGTCAAGAGGCGCCAAAGTTATTTGCAAAACAAAAAACGCTATGCTATGGAAACCTTGGTCCTAACTATAACTACCTACTGGCGATGGTCAGTAGGATTAATGGATATATATATCAACATGAATCAAATTTTAAGAGTATATACCCACACGGGTTTTATTGATTATTTTTATTATATCAATAATTAACATCTCTTAATCTCGACTGAGTTTTTATGTGTGTCAAGTAAATGAACTATGCTGGCACACACAAAAATGCATAATGTTCATGAAATAATGCATTTGCATTCACACAATATAGTATATTGCTGCTTGATGAACGAAGAATGTAATACTACGTTAATACAATTTTTTTCTATGTTTATTGTAGTTTTTATCTGCTAACACGTGTTACTGCACTGTCACTTTAAAAAGGTTTACTATTCCTCATGGCGTCATGTGATCAAGGCCCTTGGAGGGCTGAAACGCGTCATGGCGGTCGTGCTTTAAACAATAAAATATTTTGCACGAAATACTGGGTCCGTGTTCGTCTATCCGGGAGAAAGGAAGTAATACGACAACTTATCTGCAACGATACTACTGGGCTGCTTCCTCAGTTTCTCACGGACCCCTCCTTCATTCCTGGGCCGAGCGGCAGGAAGCATTCTTCCGTGCAACCGGAAGAGATCAACGTTCCTGTGAGGTTCAGCCGCAGTTGCCCCCAGACAACGCTACTTTTTCCTGCCCACAGTCAGTGGTGACCAAGCCTGTATCGGTTGACACGGGCGTATCCAGGATTGCAGTGGAGATAGGAACTGGCGTTTACTTGTCCGGAGAAGGAGTGTGCTTGCTTGGCAGACAGTGAGTATTCACCGGCTGTTTGTACGAGCATTATCAAAGTAATTGTATTGCACAATGTCCGCAGACGCTTTTGAGGAGCCGCGAGGAAGCGGCATGTGAAATGTTTAATGACTCACCGGTGGCTGAGTCTTCTACTAGTGTACAGCGCAGCACAGTGCCAGTGGGTCAGTCCAACCTAAGAGACCTTTACAAAAAACTTGAAAAGTTGATGCGCGCAGAACAATCTAAGTGGTGGGAACATCGCTCATTATCCAGATATTTGGAAGTTGGACGGATACCTCGTGGTTTACGTATAATGCTAGCCCCCCGCTATGAGAATCCTGATCCTAACATGTTAGCTGAGTGGGCTGAATGTAACTTAGAGTCGTCGTGTAAATTGGTAAATATTTTAGTGAAATACGCGGAAAGCGATCGCGCCGCGCTTCAAATTAAAATCGAACTAAAAGAGGAGATTGAAAAGCTGGGGTCTGTCGACATTGGGAACAAATATCGAGAAGAAATGTTGAGCCGCTTAGGTAAAGAGGAGGAGATAATAAAAAAACGCAAAGCGTTTAAATTCCAAAGGGACAAAATTGATTATTAAAATGGACAAGCCTTCACTTTTGCCAAACAATTTGAGTCTATCAAGGACAAAAAAAGTAAACGAGCATTAGTAAAGGCAATTACCATTACGGAAGGTGATGCTGCGCAATCCTCAACGTCCATGTCGGATCTTAGCTCGATGGCAGGCAGTGAATCAGAGACTGAACAAGGTCAAAGTGCCGCAGGGTTGGAGTTTACCAAATTATCCTTGGCGCAAGAGGTGGACTGCTTGCGTCAAGACAGGCGCCAAACCCTACGTCCAAGAGCACAGAACTCCAAAAGCGGAAAAATGCCAACTTCAAACGCGGCAAACTAAGGCAAAAGCGCAAACTTAACCAGCGGAGGATCACAGAGCGGCCACAGCAACAGAAAAACACACAAGAAATGGTACCGCAAATGAACTATACTACAATTCCTACAACAATTGTTAGTAATAAACTTGAAGTCATCAATCTTTGTAACATGCATTTGAATGATAATGAAATAAACATTTTGTCCTTAGGATTATCGTACAGTCCATCCAGCGACTTTAATTATGCACAAACGCGCATAGATCTGTACCGGTACATGAGGAAGTTAAAGCTGCGAAAGTTCCACATGTTGCACAGGTCAGATCGTAAGGATGAGCAGCCATCACTTACTGAAATAATACATAGTCCCTCCATCCTAACGGTACACGATATGGAACTCTTAAAAGACCTACATGAATTGGGAGCTGAAAGTGCAGGGGTGGAGTTTAACACTGTCCCAGGTTTGAGTGATTTAAACATGCCCGGACGAACGCATTTCAAACCAAAATCAGTGTTTAATCCGATACTGATGCATGATAACTTGGACGTGTTCAATGAAATTACCACTAATCAATTGAAAAAACTGCACATCATGACGCTAAATAACACTCGCAAGACCTCATTTCAGAACAGTTGCTATGTCCGCTTGATGAAGAAACTGCAACAAAATGACAGTATAATTATTCGCCAGTCCGACAAGGGAGGTAATGTGGTCCTTTGGCCGCGTGAACTGTACTTAGAGGAAGCAATGAACCACCTTAATGATCGCAGTTGTTACAGGCGCAGTGATATGACATCTGTCAAATTGGCAAGAAGTGAATTCTATTCCAAATTGGTGGCGTGGAAGAGTGCAGGATTGTTAAGTGGGGATGAGTTCAAATTCTTAAAGAATGATTATCCTGTAACTCCTGTTATCTATTTCATCCCCAAAATTCACAAGAGTAGTGAAAGACCACCAGGCAGACCCATAATCTCTGCCCGTAATAGCATTATGGAGAATACATCACGCTATATAGACTATTTTTTACAAGAGCATGTCAAGCAATTGCCGTCATATATACAGGATACAGGTCACTTCTTAAGGAAGATTAATGAAGTTCAATGGCAACATGATTATATTTTAATCACATTAGATGTGACCAGTTTGTATACCAGTATCCATCATAGGGATGGAATGAAAGCAGTGGAATACTTTTTAAACACTAAACCCCTATGCATGCTTAGCCACAACAAAATGATTTTAAATATGATCGCAATATGCTTGAATAACACCTTCTTCCTCTTCCAAAACCAAATTTTCCAACCGATAAGAGGAGTAGCTATGGGGGCCTGCTTCTCCCCTAGTTATGCTTGCCTTAATATGGGCCTATGGGAGGAGCAGGTCCTCAATACAGTATTCGGCGATGTATTAGCTGAGCACGTGATACTTTGGTATCGATACGTCGACGACCTGTTTTGTATATGGAAGGGAAGTGAGGAAAGGGCAAATGAGTTCATCCAACATATTAATACCAATAAGTTAAACCTGCATTTCACATCCAATTTAAGTAGGGATACAGTCAACTTCCTGGATGTAGAGAGATTCATACATGAGGGCAAGTTGGAAACGAGATTACATCGTAAGCCCACTGCAGGAAACCCAGTACTCCATGCTACCAGTCACCATCCTGAACATTTAATTCGCAGCATCCCTTACGGGGAAATGCTGCGCATTAAACGTATCTGTAGCATGGAGGAAGATTGTGTTGTGGCTTAAACAGAGAGCAAGTGTAGATTCCTGGCTAGGGGTTATACTTCAGAAATGATTGACAAAGCCATCATAAAAACAGAATCAATATCTAGATTAACGGCATTGACTACCACTAAGAAACCATTAGGGCTGCAACCCAATTCTGAAGGTAAAATGGATCCGCCCAGATTGATACTAACATATAATCGCCAACACAGGGCTTTGCGTAAAATAATTAACAAAAACTGGGCGCTAGTGCGCAATGACCCAATAATAGGAGACACATTGACTAATGTACCTAGCATAACCTTCAGAAAGGCGCGTTCTGTGAGCGATATGCTCGTTAAGAGTAGTCCAGAGATATCGTCCAGAAGTAATTGGTTGCAAGCCACTAAGGGATTTGCTAAATGTTCGGCATGCAAAGCTTGCAAATATGGAAAAAGTAAATCCACATATAAAATCCCTTTCCAAGAGGCGCCAGTTACCATTTCCAAAAGACTGACTTGCAAATCTGAGTATGCCGTCTATGTGCTGGAGTGTTCCTGTGGCCTGCAATATGTTGGTAGCACCAAGTTGCAGGTCCACAAAAGAATACTCCAGCACATGAGGGCTATCTCTAATAATGACGCATCGTACCCAGTGGCCAGGCACTTCAAGGAGAAACATGGAAGTAGTCTGGATCACCTAAGCTATTTTGTGGTTGACATGATCCCCCCACTTAGACGTGGTGGCAATCGAGAAGCTATGCTTAGAAAGTTGGAAACTAGATATATCCTGGAGTTAGATACGAAGGTGCCCAACGGTCTCAACTCCAGTGAAGATTTTTACACGTTTGTAAGGTCATATACTAGTTTCCAGTACACTTGTAGATAGATGTTAATGTTTCATATGAATTTTTCCTAGAAATCCTTTTAACCTGTTGGTTTTATAGCACTTACATTTTATCATACAGTTGCACCATTAGTACAGTTACATAGAGTTTAAATTTATAGCCCATTACGGCAATATATCCGTAGTATGTTTCTTAGAATCTATGGCAGCTTTTTTACCAAATTGTAATTCAATGAAAGTTTTAATTATTTATGAATGAATAAGTAATTTATTATTTATTGAATTTTGTATATATAAGTATGTATTTATGAGGTAATGGATATTTATTTATGATATTATTAAGTATTTTTAAAATTGTATTGTGGCAGTCGTATAACAACATGAATCAAATTTTAAGAGTATATACCCACACGGGTTTTATTGATTTATTTTTATTATATCAATAATTGTTAACATCTCTTAATCTCGACTGAGTTTTTGTGTGTGTCAAGTAAATGAACTATGCTGGCACACACAAAAATGCATAATGTTCATGAAATAATGCATTTGCATTCACACAATATAGTATATTGCTGCTTGATGAACGAAGAATGTAATACTACGGTAATACAATTTTTTTCTATGTTTATTGTAGTTTTTTATCTGCTAACACGTGTTACTGCACTGTCACTTTAAAAAGGTTTACTATTCCTCATGGCGTCATGTGATCAAGGCCCTTGGAGGGCTGAAATGCGTCATGGCGGTCGTGCTTTAAACAATAAAATATTTTGCACTAAATACTGGGTCCGTGTTCGTCTATCCGGGAGAAAGGAAGTAATACGACGAAACTTATCTGTGTGTGTGTGTGTGTATATATATATATATATATATATATATATATATATATATATACACACACCTACCTTATGGCGGTCGTGCTTTAAACAATAAAAGATTTTGCACGAAATACTGGGTCCATGTTCGTCTATCCGGGAGAAAGGAAGTAATACGACGAAACGTATCTGTGTGTGTGTGTGTGTGTGTGTGTGTGTGTGTGTGTGTGTGTGTGTGTGTGTGTGTGTGTGTGTGTATATATATATATATATATATATATATATATAATCTACTGGCGGTCGCCAGTAGATAGTTATAGTTAGGACCTATTATCCATAGGAAATCCGCGACATTCTATTTGCAATAACGTTGGCGCCGGTTGACGAATCTTCGCGAAAGCTTCCAACTTGTTGGGGCGCTACGGTCCGCTCCTACCCTGAAAGTCTCGGGTGATACGTCAAGCGGGGCCGAGAAAAAGGGGGGTCCCAAAACGCGTTTTCCCCATTCATTTTTCCATAGGAACCTTTAGTCGCAGCTACAGCCCGAACTGCTGAACGGAATTACCCCAAATTTGGCAAAGAGGTAGCCCTTGGTTCAGACTGGTGCCTTTTGCTAAAATGGTGTAAATCCGTTCAGTAGTTCCTGAGAAATTCACAATTAAAATCACATATATATCTATGGGCGCGTCGGATCCGCGTACCCTCCCGATCACGAGCTGCATGCTAATTGGCTGTCAACACTCCAAATCAGGAAGTGTTGGCAGCCATTTTGTCCCTCGGTAGAACCGAGGGACAGAAACAAGTGCGCAAAGCGCAAAAGGGGGCAGGGTAGAAACACCCTGACCCCTAGGTCTGCTCAGGGGGTCCCACAAGGACCCCAGGGCAGAAAAAGCATTTTTTTTTTTTAAAATCGGCGGGATGCGCTTAGGGTGCGTGGATTTGCCGAGGAAAAAAAAGAAACAAGTGCGCAAAACGCACAAAGGGGGCAGGGTAGAAACCCCTAACCCCTAGGCCTGCTCAGGGGGTCCCACAAGGACCCCCTGGGCAAAAAAAAGCATTTAAAAAAAATCGGCAGGATGCGCTCAGGGAGCGCGGATCCTGCCGAAAAAAAAATCGAGCGCGGTCTCCCGCGCCGATAGTTAATTTGCCCCGGGTGGGCCAAGTCCCGGGGGCATGCTGGGGGTTTATTTTATGTATGGGGGCCTCCAGGGCCCCCAAGCCCCGGGACCGCCACCCCCGGGCTTTATCATTAATGGTGCGGGAGGGCTCTGAGCCCTCCCGCAGCCCCGGGACCGCCACCTCCCGGGGCTTTTTAAAAAAATTTTTAAAACCTGTGTGGGGGCTCCAGCCCCCACACGCACCGGGACCACCACCTCCCGGGGCACTAAGAACATTGAAAATGGGGGTCCGTTTTGGACCTCCAAGCCCCGGGGACCACCACCTCCCGGGGCTTTCAAAATGTAGGGAGGGGGCCGCGCGGCCCCCTCCTGGAGCCCTTGATGGCCCTGGGGACCGCCACCCCCAGGGCCGGCTCCTGCAGTGTCCCGGGTGCCTACCCCCGGGACACTGTAGTTTGCTATGACAGGACGGGAGCCTCGCGGCTCCCGTCCTGTCATAGCAAGCTTAGTTTGCATTTGAAAGAGAGAGCAGGAAACCTGCTCTCTTTCAAAATGCAAACCAATTGCTTTTCCACACGGGGAGCAGCATGTTAGCTGCTCCCCATGTGGAAAGGAATGCCGGCTCCCGTAGGACACGGGGAGCTGGCGGGACTGTGGGGGTTGGGGACCCCCACAGTCCCCAACCAGAGGCCAGGCCCGGGGATGGGGTCCCCGGGCCTTAAATGGCCTGAGGAGGGGGCCACGCAGCCCCCATATTTTTATTTAAAAAGAGGGCATGCCCGGGGATGGGGTCCCCGGGCCAATAGAGGCCCAGGGAAGGGGGCCACGCGCCTCCTTCCCGTTTTTTTTTTTAATAAAACAAAAAAATGCCCAGGCCCCGGGATGGGGTCCCTGGGGCCAAAAGTGGCCGAGGGAAGGGGCCACGCAGCCCCCTCCCATTAAAAAAACAAAAAAAACGGCATCGTGCCGAGGCCCCGCCCCTCCCTGCAGTACTTGCAACGCGCTCCTGGCGCGTTTAAGAAGGGAAGTAATTCCCCTTGAATACTGGGGTCCCTGAGGCCAACTAGCCCACCAGGTACCTCCAGTATGCGCCAGGGGCTGCCTTGCAGAGAGGTGTACAGAGGCCACGCCCCTTTACACCTCTCTGCAACGCAGCTCTGTGGCGCTTAATGGAGGTAGCTGGAGGGCTAGTTGCACCCCAGGGACCCTCAGGATTCAAGGGAGTTAATCCCGACTTAAAACGCGCCACGGGGCGCGTTTGCACAGTGGTGAAAGGAGGGCGGGGCCTGAGGTGACATGTGTGCAAACAGGCTCCATGGCGCGTTTTAAGATGGGAATTAAATCCCTTCAATCCTGAGGGTCCCTGGGGCCAACTAGCCCAACAGGTACATCCAGAAAGCGCCACAGAGCTGCGTTGCAGAGAGGTGTAAAGGGGTGTGGCCTCTCTACACGTCTCTGCAACGCTGCCCCCTGGCGCATACTGGAGGTTCCTGGTGGGCTAGTTGGCCCCTAGGGACCCTCATGATTCAAGGGGACTTAATCCCCCAACTTAAAACGCCCCACAGGGCGCGTTTGCACAGATGTCACCTCAGGCCCCGCCCCTCCCTTCACCATTGTGCAAATATTCCTCTAAAATCTGCCGAACTACGAATTCTGATTTACTCACCTGTTATCAGGAGAGACCTCAGTGCTGCATCTTTCAGCCCAGTACTAATCCTGAAAAGTAATTTTAACCGTACTTACCAGTAACTTGAATTTCCTTCCATAGGATATCATAGAAACTTTTTCAGCAAAAAGCAGGCAAAGTGTTGATTTTTGAAACATACAAATATTCCTCTAAAATCAGCCGAAATACGAATTCCGATTTACTCACCTGTTATCAGGAGAGACCTCAGTGCTGTATCTTTCAGCCCAGTACTGGTCCTGAAAAGTAATTTTAACCGTACTTACCAGTAACTTGAATTTCCTTCCATAGGCTAACATTGACTGGTTTCACTTGGAAATTCTTCTAAGTGTGGAGTTTTGGAACTTTAAAATATTCCTCTAAAATCAGCCGAAATACGAATTCCGATTTACTCACCTGTTATCAGGAGAGAACCCAGTGCTGCATCTTTTAGCCCAGCACTGACCCTAAAAGTAATTTTAACCGTACTTACCAGTAACTTATATTTTCTTCCATAGGAATCCATTGTCTGGTTTTCAGCAGAAAAGTTTCAAAGTGTCGATTTTCACAAACTACAAATATTCCTTAAAAATCGCCTGTATGACTTAAACGCATTCTTTCAACTGTTTACAGGAGATGCACCAGTGCTGGATCCAGGATCCAACACTGAGTAAGAAAAAGTAACGATAACAGTTTTTACCTGCTAAGTGAATTTCCTTCCATAGGATAACATTGGTGATTCTATGAGAAAAAGTTTCTAAGTGTCAACTTTTAAAATACAATAATATTCCTTAAAAATCACTACTGTAACCAAAACGCTTTTACTCAACTGTTTACAGGAGATGTCCCAGGACTGAATCTAGGATCCAGTCCTGTGGTTAGAAAAAGTAATCCATAAAGTAACTAATTGCATTTAACTAGAAATTCACATTGAGCTGAATGTTGCATTGTGTTTGAAAATGTGTTGCCCATTGCAACAACTGTAACTACTGTACTTAAAAGTCTATTGCCTATGTGCAAAGTATTTAAACTAAAGTAATTCATTCTGAGAAAGTATTTTTTGTAATGTATAATGTAATTACAATGTAATTTAAAAAATAAAATATGTAAAAAAAATTGTTTCTAAAAATGTAGTAAATCAGTATGAAAAAAATAAATATAACAATTAATACATTTAAAAATTGTCATTTACAAAACCTTTGAAATTCACTGAAAAAACCGTAGGTTTCAGACATGTTATAGTTAGGAATTAGCATTTAAAAACCTTTGAAATTCACTGAAAAAACCATAGGTTTCAGACACGTTATAGTTAGAAATTAGCATTTAAAAAACCTTTGAAATTCACTGAAAAACCATAGGTTTCAGGCACGTTATAGTTAGAAATTAGCATTTAAAAAACCTTAGAAATTCACTGAAAAACCATAAGGTTTTAGGGACAGTTATAGTTAGTTGGACATTGCACTCGTACAAAACCCGTGAAATTCCCCCGTTATAGTTAGTTCAGGTAACTATAACTCGCGCCCCCGCAATGCACTGCTGATGACGTCACATATTACATCACTCATGACATGGTCAGTGACATCACTGATGACATCGCTGATGACATCATCCATGTGAGAATTTAATGCATCTTCTCACACCCTAATATAAGTTTTGATACACCCACTCTACATTACAGACTGCCATTCTCAAAACCATACACACTCCAATACCAATAAGTACATACCCACTCACTGATTCTTAGGTCTACACACACACACATCTACTCACTCACCCGTACAGTCACTCATACTTACAGTCACTCAGTACAGGACTATCATATGCACTCATACACCTATATAAACACTCACACAACGCAACTCATCCATAGAGGTACTCACACACCTAGTCAGTCATGCAAATAATTAATCACACTCCAATTTACTCACCTATACAGTTATACACACCAGCTCACTTACGCATAAAAATACTAGCACATTCTTACGCTCCTATGCAATCACTGATGCAAGTACACACTCATCCATATAGCCAATCTCACAATCACACACTCTCACTTATAGCCATTTATATACTCCAACACACATATATACTGCCTTTCACATATGTAGTTACTCACACATGTACCACTGAGATATACATTCAATCACTAACACACCCATACACACACACACACACACTCACCCACCCATACAGTCCATCACAGACGCACTCTTGAAACCATGCACCCAGTGAATCACCCACTCACACATCTATGCACAGAGTCATACACACCCCACCCACACAAACACTGAGGCACCCATACAGATACTCAGAGAACCAATCCATAACCCATATAGACACTCATTTAGCTAGTCAGAAACCCATGCAGTTGCTTACACAACAACAGACAGACGGATACAGACATTCACACAGTTTAGTCACTCACCCATGCATCCAGTAAGATACGTTTAATCACTCACTTATAGACTCAGTCACGCACCTACTAAATCATCCATTCAGGCGCTTCTACACCCACTCATTCTTCAATACGCCTTTCCCTATATATATTAAACATATTTAAACTTTACAGAAACACACAGTCACTGGATGATGTCATCAGTGATGTCATCAGTGATGTCATTTGAGATGTCATCAGTGATGTCATCAGTGATGTCACTGACCATGTCATGAGTGATGTAATATGTGACGTCATCAGCAGTGCATTGCGGGGCGTGAGTTATAGTTACCTGAACTAACTATAACGGGGAATTTCACGGGTTTTGTACGAGTGCAATGTCCAACTAACTATAACTGTCCCTAAAACCTTATGGTTTTTTCAGTGAATTTCTAAGGTTTTTTAAATGCTAATTTCTAACTATAACGTGCCTGAAACCTATGGTTTTTTCAGTGAATATATATATATATATATATATATATATACACACACCTACCTTATGGCGGTCGTGCTTTAAACAAAAAAATATTTTGCACGAAATACTGGGTCCATGTTCGTCTATCCGGGAGAAAGGAAGTAATACGACGAAACTTATCTGTGCTGCATTCGTTTGGGAGCGAGAATAAATATTGCAGAGATACAATTTCGGTGGTTCGTGCTCGTTCTTTGCGTGTTTGGTAATGACGCAATTGGAAGGAGTATTCTGTGATATATATATATATATATATATATATATATATATATATATATATATATATACACACCTACCTTAGCCAATGCTCACAAATGAGGACTGCACAATACCATTTTGTGGCTGTACATGAGGCGCACTGTGACATGTTTCCAGGGATAAACGTAAGTGCGCTAGTCTGATTTAAGAAAAGGACAGTATTGACAGCGGACTGAGACTGAGTATTCACTCTAATCTGTAGTCCTCTCATCACGACTACGCGGCACCCTCCAGTGGGAGCCAACGAACGAGGATTTAAAAATCCCTTGGATGACGAACTGTGTACATGGAACATGCATTGAGAAATTCAAACAACCGAAACGCGCCTGCCAGGCACTTTTGAACTGCGCCGTGGAAATCTTTTGCAAGGCCAAGGTGGTGAAATAAAGCTTACCTCCAGGGTACTCGAGCTGTGTCAGAGCCCGTTTTTACTTCGGAGCGGGAGTTTGAGTTTATGTATGTCCAGGTGGTCGGCGCCTGGAAACTGACACGCCTCTCAGTCTGGTGCACGGCAGACAACGCTGACAACAGTAGGAGAATGTATAAACCTACATACCATGGCGCCCCCCCGGCAGTGATGTTCTCATGGTTGCAAAGGGGAGCGAGAACGGCAGATTCACTGCTGAACGGGTCATTGATAGTGTAAGTTTAACCACCATAGAGCCTGCCGCAATGGTAGGAATGCGTCTGACAGCTGATGTGAATCGGGCACATTATTATGTGCACGAGAAGTGGTTACTTAGCCAATACTTGCAGATTTGGACTGCACCATACCGTTTTGTGGCTGTACATGAGTACCACTGTGATGTGTTTCCAGGGATAAACGTAAGTGTGCGAGTCTGATGTAAGAAGAGGACCGTATTGACAGCGGACTGAGACGGAGTATTCACTCTAATTTGTAGTCCTCTCTTCATGACTATGTGACACCCTCCAACGGGAGTCCACGAACGAGGATTTAAAAATCCCTTGGATGACTGTGTACATAGCCTTTCTCAATGCCAGTTCTAACAGCCGAAACCTGTCTGCCAGGCACTTTTAAACCACACCATGAAAATCTTTTGCATGGCCAAGGTGGTGAAATAAATCTTACCTCAAGAGAGAGGATGTAGCCTTACGGCTAGAGCGGTCGACCTCGAAGCTGGGGAACCGGGTTCGAGTCTCGGCAACGACGCTCCACATCCTGTGATTCTGGGCAAATCACTTAATCTTCCCGTGCCTAACAAAAATGAATGTGACCTTCTGTAACTAAACTGGTGCTCGTGTAAAGCGCTCTGATACCAGATTTCTCTGGTCTAGTTCGCTCTATATAAAACTCCCCCCCCCCCCCCAAAAAAAAGTGCTCGAGATCAGCAGCTTTGTTTATGATAGGCAGGGACGAGGATCCGCTTGTAGAAGCTGCTCCGTAATGGAAGTGCCTGACGCGTTTCGAAGCTCCATATGCTTCTCTTCAGAGGCTTGAACGGAGACAGTGTGTGCAAACGCTGAACCCACTTCGCCATTTTCATATTGCACACCCACCAATGGGAGGCTCGAATGAGACTGTGCATTGTGGGAAATGTGGTCCGGATAGCACACACATCTTGTCCTGTATGGACCCTGCAAGTGGACTCGTCCTCAATCCTGGGTCAGCAGCCGAGAACAGGATTAAAGAAGGGGCGAGCCCGCTTACAGGGTCCATATAGGACGTGATTTGTGTGCATTCCGGACCGCATTTCCCATAATGCACAGTCTCATATGAGCTCCCCATTGGTTGGTGTGTAATATAAAAATGGCGAAGTGGGTCCAACGTTTACACGCACCGTCTCCGTTAAAGCCTCTGAAGAGCAGCATTAGGAGCTTCGAAACGCGTCAGGCAATTCCAATACGGAGAGGCTCTCTCCTCCTCCTCCTCCTCCTCAGAAGCACTCTGTACTGAATAAAGGGCTTCAAGCTCAGTGTGGGTGTCAGTGTGCTTCTTACCGAATGAGCAGACTTGGAGCATGAGATATTGGCGGCGGCCCTGCCGCCGAGAGTGCACCACCCCTCTATCTTAGGGGGCCACTGAAGTTGGAATTCTACAGCTTCGCTATGTGGGGCACCGACACAGGATAAAGATGCGCCCGCCTGCTGAGGCTGATTCACGGGCTTTTAATCTTACCAGCAGGACATTTGCATTTAAAGATGGAACGCATTTCCAGCCGGGACTTCTACTCCCATAACACTCTGCGCAGTCTCATGCAGAGCAACCCATCAGGTGGTGCGCAATCACGTGTATTGAGTGGCTACGAACCGGACTGTGCGTATCTGTTCACTACCACCAGCCTTTGAGAAAGGGGTTTTATTTTCGAAATGCGTCGTGCGTCAGTGATGTGACGGCTGCTTAAGGGATCAACAGGCTGACCGTATCTGTACTGAATAAAGGGCTTCAAGCTCAGTGTGGGTGTCAGAGTGCTTCTTACCGAATGGGCAGACTTGGAGCATGATATATATATATATATATATATATATATATATATATATATATATAAATATATATATAAAAAAATTCATGTGATGTCCTAGTTAGGTGAAACTGCCAGTTAAAACGTAACGTTTTAAACTCGACCACTGAAATTCATCAGTTAAAGTTTTCGTAGCTAATTCTAACTTGTACCCCACTAAGCACTGTTAATGAGCTTGCATTTTACATCATTAATGGCATGTTCATTGATGACATCACAGATGACTGCTGAAATGGCATCATTAACATCGCAGATGACCTAATCCAGTGAATGTGAGTTTTCTATACGCTTCTGACATTGAAAGGTATTTTCAGCAAATTATCTATAGCTTCTGTACTGCTAATGAGTGTAAGCATTTACAACATGGTTGGCCTCCTTATGGGACTTGCGTTTGGATGGTGTGTGCTGTCCATAAAGACTTTTCCACAGGACAGAGGCTGTGCCACGTGGGAGCATCTAATGGGGTTTGGGAGTATGCAGGTAGTGGGCTTTTTGTCATAAGTTGTGCACAGGGCGTCTGGTGTGCATAGTAGGGTCTTGGCAATGAAATGGAGCTTGGGTGTGTGGAGGGAGTTGGCTCTCGTAGAAGAGATGTGTGCAATTTTGAAGGCTGTGCATAGTAGCAGTCTGACCATCTAAAGGGACTTGGGTGCCTGTCTGTTCATGAAGAGTTTTGCACAGGGTGAACGCTGTGTGTGGTAGTTTTGTCACCTAGTGGGGCTTGGGTGTCTGGAGGTAGTAGACTGTACATAAAAAGTTCTGCACATGGCGAAGGATGAGAATACTAAGGGTTTGGCAACCTTAATAGGATACTCTGTCTGTAGGACTGGACTAAAGTATAATCATTTTATAGAAGCACATGTTGATATGAATTTTGCTTTACACGGTTCTGGGACATTTTGTACTTATTTTCGTTTCAAATACTGTACCATATTGTAGAGTAAAGTAAAAAGCAGCATAGTGGATGATGTCATCAGTGATGTCCTCAGTGATGTCCAGGGGCGGCTCCCCTGCTAAGGTGGAGGAGTGTCGCCCCACTGCCTTTGAGCAAAAAAGGAAAAATAAAATGATAATAACACAATGTTATTATCATTTTATTTTTCCGTGCTGAGGCAGTTTTGTGGGGCGGGGCTAGGCTGTGCAGCGCAGGGGGGAGGAGTGGTGGCACCCTCCTAAGTCTGCATGAATGTTTTCCACCCAGGCTGCATTACAGCCTGGGTGAGAACATGCCCAGTCTCCCATACCCCATCTGAGCGCCGAACCACGGCGCTCAGACCAATCCCAATGCTGCATTGCAGTGTTGTGATTGGCTTAGTGGAGCCTGGGTGCTTCCTGTATGAACAGAAGCCAGGAAGAGGACGAAGACAACGGAAGAGAGGCGGTGGCTGGCCAGCAGGTATGGGATCTTTTTTTTATCCCCCCCCCACCCACCCACCCACCCACTACTGCTTCGCGGGAGCAGCCGCAAATGATTGTCATTGAACATGTCATAAGTGAGATAATAAGTATGGCCATAAGCAGTTTCTTGTGGGGCGCAACTTATAGTTAGCTCACTTAACTATACCTGGTGAATTTCTGTATTCTTTTTTAGTTTAAAACATTGTTTTAACTGGCATTTTTACCTAAATATGTCACTTTAACCTGTTTTTTCCAGTGAATTTCTGTTTTTTTTTTTTTTTTGCATCAAGTAACAATATCAAGGCAGTCAGTCAGAAATTTAATCCATAAAAGTTGCAAAGCATCCAAAACAATTAAAAAAGAAATACATCACATAAAAACAATTAATTTAAAAGAATGTACATAGCAGCAATCAGATGGCATCCTTGCAGTAGAACAGTCTTAGCAACATAATTAAAAAAGCATTGTACTACGGGCCTTTACAGCAGACCTCAAAAAGGAGCCAACATGCATAATAACTTCGTCATCAGATAATTGTATGAAGAGAATAAAAGCTGATCTAAAATGCCTGTTATCACAACATTTCTTTTTTAAAAGCGGGATTAAAAATTGTTTTGTATATTTGCCAGAAAATTTACAAAAAAAGTGCAAAGTGCAGCATGGATTGCCCAGACTGGCCATCACAAGGACGGGGTGTATTATTGAAGTTTTTCGTATATCCTAGCAGAAAATGCAACAGAAATTGTATTGTGTCTGCCCTGAAGCGAAATAGTAATGAGCGTTCCCAGCGCCCCCGCCAAAGATAATTAGTGGGGCAGTTTAGTGAATAGAGACTCTGATAAACTATAATATTGGACTTACTTGCTTCCCTATTAGGTCATTAAGAGTGCTCATAGTCATGCAGAGCTAGTTTAACGCGTTTTTTGTTTAGAGTATTCCTGGCTCCACAAAGGCACACTGCAAACCAATTTTGTAGTATTGTGATTTAGCATAAGAAAACCATGGGATACGCAACCCTCCATCACATAAAAGGCAATCTGAGACAATGTTTTTGGATAAACTGGCCTCATTTTCTTTCCAGATAGCTAGCCACAATGGTGCTAGCTGGATTCTAATACAATCTTCTAAATAAGTTAGGCCCAACTCTTAATGACAAATTAAGCTAGAAGAAGATATGGGGTCTGAGAGAAATCTCCTACAAGAAAATTTTTCTTCCCGCTGGATGGCCTCCCGTTTCGAGATGCCCCACACCTCGGCCTCGTGCATTGCAATAGAGACACATTGAGTCTTGTAAATCTGCAATAGCGGAGCGAGCGAGCGAGCTTCCCCCCAGTTGTGCGGGAGACTACATCAAGTGACAATTGCTCTAAACAGTTTAACCCTGCGCTGCACGATGTTGGGTATCCAAGACACTGTAGCAGCAAAAGTAATCCCTAAATAGGAGAAGTTACTCGTGCTTCTCAGGCAGTTAGTGCCAAAAGAAAGAGTTGCAAGCTGTTTGCACTTTGGGCCGCTTGCCATGATGTGTGATTTGGAAACATTTGTTCATAAATCTCAAGCGGCCATACAATCCACATAAGCAGGCGAGGGCTTTAAGCATTCGTACCATAAGCACGCTGTCATCCGCGCATAGGAGTGTGTGTAGCAGCATACCTTTGATTCTGGGTACATCAGGAGTGATAGTGGTTAAAACAGAATAAAGTTTATTAATATTTAAAATAAATAAAAGCGGGATCATCACACACCCCTGTCTCACACCCGACGAACATCTATATCATCAGAAACCTCTCCTTGAGTGCTGATTCTGATTGTTTCCTTCATGTCTTTATGCAAATAAGCCAAAAAGTGCACTAGTGTCATCCAACACCGAGAAATAAGCATTTTCCACAGCTTGGAGCGATTAACACATTAAAATGCTGAAGTCAAATCCATAAATGCTAAATAAAGTGGGGTTCGTTTGGCAACAGTATATTTGCCGAGTATCAAATTCAAGTTTAAACATTGCTCAATCATTCCCACTTTATTTCTAAACGCTTACTGACAGGGATATTGAACTGACTCCGCTTGAACCCACTCCTTAATTCTGTTATAAATAACCCTCCCAAAGATTTTGACCGTGGTATTGCTCAGTGAAATAGGTTTATAACAACCAGTTTGGGACCGGTCACCTTTAAAAAAAAAAAAAAAAAAAAATATGGGAACTATAATGGCTGTGGACCATGAATCCGCAATCAGGTTGTGAGCAAGATTATTAAAAACATTGGTCAGTAAAGGTGCCCAAAAATCAGTATTACATTTTATTAAATTAATTAAGACACCATCAGGGCTTAGTGTCTTGCTGCTGACACTCTGGTTTATTGCTCCCTGTACTTCACATAAGCTAGTCTGGAAACCACTCAGGCTGGTAAGATCTAATACAAAGTTGGCATCTAAGGGAGGAGGCTGACATTTTAAGTAAAGCAGACCTACTGGTTTCGTCAAAGGGTCAAAAGTCCAAAACACAAATGGCAAGCCTGTTGGCTTTATCAGGGGGTCCAAACATAAACATATATAAACCACACCTATTGGCTTGTCACTAAGAGATCAAAATAATCGATCAAAAACTATAATCCAATGTATTCCCATGTAAATGGCAATGATGAAGAATAATAATTACGGTCACACAAATATTTTAAATAAAGCATTTTTATTCAAAACAGCCATAACCATGCACCAAGTCATTTATTTCACATTTGCAGGCCACAGAATGCCGCCATAGAACCAACCACAAGGCGTCCTGCACTCCAGATGAAGAGCATATAATTCTAGCTCGGAGTGTTTATAAAAAAAATTTTAAAAAAAGTTTGCGAAACTCTTCTGGGGTCATGTGTGCAATGACCCTGGAGACTTATTGCAACTTTTTTTGATCGATGGTCCTTAGTGGCCTGCTGTGCTCCCTGCAGGCCCCCCCCCCCTCCAATATACAGAAATGCTTTGTGGTGCATTTGCTACTTCTAGTAACACCACAAGGACATGCCAATATGTATAAATAGCCCTCAGGAGCAGTGAATATGAAATGAGTGGCTATTCGGCTCATTTTATATTCTTGCCATTTTTTTTTCTTTGGGTGGCCCTGTCCCATGTGGGTCACCCACAACATTTCCAAGCCTTGGGTCTGCGGGGAGAGGCCAATGGCTCCCTCTAGGATCCCCTCACCAGGCCAGGCTTTGCAGGGTATCCCTGCCCTCTATCTTTTTTAAAAAACTTTTATTTTTTAAATGTATTTCTTAGAACAAGGGATTGAGTCCCCGAGTCCTAAAATGGCTGCCAAACATCTTTTTTGATGTGAGGCAGCCAATCAGATCTTTATTGACCCGCTGGAGCCACACAGCCTTATCTTTATATATACATACATTTTGAACCTTAATTTCTCAAAATCTACTGAATGGATTTACACCAAATCAGAAAAAGGACACTTTCTGGGTAAATATCTAACTTTCTGCCAAATTTGGTTTAATGCTATTCAATTTTCCTATGAAAATTTGCACGGGGGAAACGCATTTTGGGCCCCCTCCTCCTTTTTTTCTTGGCACCAGCTTGATGGAACTTTCCATGAAGGAAGTGAGTGTTTGTATGAAAGTTTTGTGAAGTCATCAAATGGCGCCAAATTTATTAGAAAACCCCAAAAATCCATTTCCTATGCAAACCCAAGTGATTGGTCCACACGGAAAGAAAGAGGGTAGTGCGAAACGACTTACGACAGTTGATTGCTCACCATATATATGGAAATTGAGAGAGTAATTGTTTCCTTTTGAGATGTCACGGCAGGGTACTTGGTGTGGGTCGGGTACAAGAAAACAAGGCTTCCACTTCCTAGGAAAAGTAAACGTGAAACACTGCTGTTCTTATGAAGAGGAGGAGCAGTGAAGAAGACATTCCAGTGGCCAAAATTCTGCAAACAAGGAAATTCTTAATGTGTCTAAATGCCTAATTGTTTCTCTGATGCCAACCTTTTTATGCTGTGGGTGTACTCTTTTAGATATAGAGTATTTCCTAGATTGGTGTGTAATGTTAATCCATTCTAGTCATTCCCTACCCTGTAGATACAATCAAGGAAATTCTAAGTAGTTAAACATTGGGTTACTCCTGAGTGGGTGTAACTCATTGAACCACTCCTTTCTCCAGTATTGGATCTTTCATAGATTCACATGCTTGAATCATCCCCGTCGTCGTAGTGGGAGGTCACAATATCCTTATAAAAGCAGTAGATAATACTATCATAGGCTATAATGCAAAGAACAGTCACTGCAATAGCCTATCTACTTTCTTTTGTAAAAAAAGAACCAAACTTAAATAATAGCCAATCAGGCGACAGCACTCTCTAGAACACTACCAAGAGAGGCTAAGTTTGTTCCTCAGATTTTCTACCACATGTCGTGTGACGGAGTCTCCCTGAGCTCTGCTCAGTTTTTTCTTCAAAATTACCAGATATCTTCTTTAAAATGTCGGATTCTTCAAAAAAAGGTCTCTTCAGGTCACGTGGAACATGCGGTAAGAAGAGGCTGCATGCTGAAGACCCCATAAAAACTGTATTTACTGTCTCTACCCCCAGCATAAAGTAAAGGACTGCAAGATTTGTAGAACTTTCTCAACCAAAACCCTTAAAGACCGAGAGAGTAGGTTGTTGATTTGGCTGCAGAGACTAAAAAAAACAAATCCGATGTCTCTGATGAGGGAAGCTCTGCCTCACATACCTCTCTGGAAAGATTTAAAAGGAGAGAGCGTTCTCAAGAAACTCCTGAGGGTACTAATAAGGCTTCCAAAAAAGCCCGTCATGAAGCAGCAGGTCCCTCACAAAAAGGAAAGCATTCATTTCCTACTGAGGAGAAAGGCCATCTGACCTCTAAGCATGAGAAACCCTCTTCAGAGCCATCTATGAAGATTACAGTCTCTACAAAACCTGTATCGTTGACGGCACCATCCTCTGGGTCCCCATAGACGCAGAAATCGCCATCAGGGCATGTTTCCCCTGCATCGTTGTCGATTATCTCGTTGTCGAAAAACCCATCGTTGACGAAGGTCTCGGCTGCGCCATCGATGGCAGCTTCACGATGATGCTTGTAGCGACGGCGAAGGTACCATCACCTCCGCCGACTTCCTCGTTGACGATGTCTTCTCAGTCGATGACGACTTCCTCGTCAACATCTACATCCTCGTCGACGAGGTTTGTTCCATCGACTACCACCTCTTTGCCGACTACGACCGCAACGACTGGCAATTCCGCATTGTCGGTGATGGCGATGATAATTTCGTCCTATTATGTCCTCATCGACGACACAGACACCACTGCCGTCGACTAAGCAGACTACGCTATATGCTGCTCCTGGCCTTAAGCGACCGTCAACATTATAACTTACACCATTCAGGGCTCGAAAAATCCACTTGCCCACTCGCATTTGAGAGCCAGATTTAATTAGGGCGAACTATTTTTAGGTCCTACTCGCTCTTTCTGGCGAGTAGGAAGACAGACTGACTTTTGACCTCTGTCTTTGAAAGCAGAGCAAATGTAACAAGTTAACAAGATTTAAAAGCATCTTTATTGCTCACAAAGTGAATGAGCAATACAAATGCCTTTAAGCCTTGGTAACTTGCCACATTTGCACACAGAGGTCAAGTGCATTACAGTTAGGTCGATTTTTGAAGTTACTAGACATTCAGGTCTAGTAAGAATTTTTCGATTTTTCAACCCCTGCCATTCTATCCGTCAATGACGTTCTCGTCTACGACACCGGCGACTAGCCGTTTTCTCCAAAATCCTTCATTGGTTTTGCCTTTACCTCCTTCAACATTTTTGGAGGAGTCTAATAAAGATGACATGCTTGGCCCTGCCCACAGTCCCTCTCAGCTTCACGTCAAGTATTAGGACGATGAAGATGATTGAGGGTTCTTATCAGCAGGACTTTCACACTCCACATGCGAAGATGCAATACATGGAAACTGTTTGTGAACCTTCCTGTGGCATTAGTCCAAGAATTGCAAGACATGTTGCAGGATTATCATACTCGTTTTCCTTCATCGACGAGTGCACCTCTGCCTCCACCTCCACCACAGATGTCTGAGCCTTTGCCTAGAATGTCACCTGTGACAGATGGTGTTTTACCTTTGCAACAGCATGATACCTCTAATGATGGGGAGATAGAGGAAGGTGAACCTCAAGGTCCAAGATCAACTGGTAATGAGTGGAAAGATTACGTAATTTCAACACCTGCTTCCCCCTCCTCAGACAGCGGATTCTCCGCTGGAGGACATTGGCGACTTCCATGCATTGATGGAAAGCGCAGCTTCTAGCTTTCAGTTATCAATGACTGTCAAGAAGTCTGACTGCTTTTTTTATGATTTTAAAGACTTATCTCGGAAGGCTGTGATAGCAATACCTTGTATAGACCATATTTGGAAGGAAGGTGTGAAGGGTATGAAAACACCTGCTATAGTTATTGCAGTTTTGCCTAGAATAGATAAAAGAAATACAAGGCTCCTGATGATGCGCCAGCTTGTCTGGTAGGGCACCCAAAACCAGACTCAGTGATAACTCAACCTGCACAACGGAGGTCAAGGAATCCTTCAGCACCTATCACCACTCCACCTGACAAAGAAGGAAGGCGCCTTGATAATATTGGCAAAAGGTTTACCACCACCTCAGGCACTACTTTGCGCGCGGCTAACGCGCTAGAGCTATTGGAAAGTTACGACCGCCAAATGTGGTACGATATCGCTCCATATATGGACCTCCTTCCAGAGGACAAGAGACTAGAGGCAAGAATTCTTCTTCAAGGAAAAAGGTCTGCCTCCGAGATCATTGATACGTCCATGGATGTGGCTTCTCTGGCCTTTCGTCAGCTCGCTGGAGTAGCTGCCCTTAGGTGGCAAGGTTGGTTGAGAGCAACATTTCGCCCTGAGGTGCAAAGCAAAATCCTAGATATGCCTTTTGATGGCGATGCGCTTTTCAGTAAGCATTTTGATGATGCCTTGCAGACCAGTAAGGCAGACACCGAGACTGCTAAGGCTTTGGGCACGCTCCAATACAGGACGACCCCCTTTTGTGGTTACCGTGGTAGAGGAAAGTATTCATTTCGTGGAGGTTACCAAAAATACCAACCTCGGACCTATAACTCATTTAGCCCTTCCTACCAGCATCAACAGACATATTGTGCACCACCACAGGCTGCATACTCCAGGCAACCCAGACGTAAACAACCGTTGCAGTCCAGGGATACTGTTAGGAAACAGTGACGAGGTCTCGGCGCCTGCGGCCTCCCCCCCATCATTTCAACCAGAAGAGCTTGCATCTTACGCTATTTCAGTCAATGGCAAAAAAATTACCACAGACAGATGGGTCATGGATATAATTAAATATGGCCATACCCTGGAGTTTCACAGTACCACCTCCTCACCCACCACAAAAACACTACCATCCCATGTCCAGTTACTAAAGAAGGAAGCATTCGTAATGCTACAAAAAGTAGCCATAGAATCTGTACCACGCTCTCAAAGGGGAATTGGCTTCTACTGCCACTTTTGTCTTGTGAAGAAGAAATTGGGAGAATGGCGTCCCATTCTGGACCTCAGAAAGCTCAACAAATATCTGCAGAAAAAAATCCTTCTGCATGGTAACTCTCCAGGAGATATTACAATTTCTGAACCATTCGGATTTTCTGGCCAGCCTCGATTTACAGGATGCGAATTTCCATATTCCTATCCACTCCAAACATCTTAGGTTTCTCTGTTACACTGTGGTAGGCGCGCATCATCGGTTCAAGGTCCTTCCCTTCGGCCTCCGCTCAGCTCCTCGGGTATTTACCAAATGTCTTGTTTCCGTGGCAGCATACCTATGATTACGAGGCCTGCAGTTTTTCCCAGTATCAACGGTTGGCTGGTGAAGGCTCCTTCTCTTCACCAGGCCTCGGAGGCCATTTCCATCTGCCTACAATTGTTTCGCTCTCTAGGGCTTGCAGTCAATTACCAAAAATCCGTTCTCACACCTTCTCAACGGATAACTTTTCTTGTAGCGACGTTGGATACCCTCCAAAACAAGGCATTCAAATCCACAGAAAGGCGAAACACCATACTATCGCTGGCTCTCAAAGTATTCAAAACAGTTTGTTTCTGTCGGTCTCCTCAAATCCTTTCTCAGCATGATGTCCTTGGCCATCCTCATGGTGCCTCACGCACGTCTCAGGATGAGACCTTTCCAAGAGCAGTTGGACATGCAATGGCTTCAGGTGACCGGATCATTTGAGGACATTATTCAGATCACTCCGATCAAGAAAAAAACACTTCCTTGGTGGCAGTTCGCCAGCAGTCTCTCTGTGGGCCTGACATTCATCTCCCCACTTCCAGAGTTTGTTCTGACCACAGATGCTTCATTGGAAGGCTGGGGGGGGCACACCTTCAAGACCTTCAAGTAAGTGGCAAATGGAGTCTCTCTCTATCTCTCTCTATCTCTCTCTATCTCTCTCTATCTCTCTCTATCTCTCTCTATCTCTCTCTATCTCTCTCTATCTCTCTCTATCTCTCTCTATCTCTCTCTATCTCTCTCTCTCTATCTCTCTCTCTATCTCTCTCTCTATATCTCTCTCTATATCTCTCTCTATATCTCTCTCTTCTATATCTCTCTCTCTATCTCTCTCTATATATATATCTCTCTCTATATATATATCTCTCTCTATATCTCTCTCTCTATATATCTCTCTCTATATATCTCTCTCTATATATATCTCTCTCTCTCTATATATATCTCTCTATATATATCTCTCTATATATATCTCTCTCTATATATATCTCTCTCTATATATATCTCTCTATATATATCTCTCTCTATATATATCTCTCTATATATATATATCTCTCTCTATATATATATCTCTCTCTCTATATATATATCTCTCTCTCTATATATATATCTCTCTCTCTATATATATATCTCTCTCTCTCTATATCTCTCTCTATATCTCTCTCTCTATATCTCTCTCTATATCTCTCTCTCTATATCTCTCTCTCTATATCTCTCTCTCTATATATATATATATATATATATATATATATATATATTCACTGAAAAAACCATAGGTTTCAGGCACGTTATAGTTAGAAATTAGCATTTAAAAAACCTTACAAATTCACTGAAAAAACCATAGGTTTTAGGGACAGTTATAGTTAGTTGGACATTGCACTCGTACAAAACCCGTGCAATTCCCCCGTTATAGTTAGTTCAGGTAACTATAACTCGCGCCCCGCAATGCACTGCTGATGACGTCACATATTACATCACTCATGACATGGTCAGTGACATCACTGATGACATCACTGATGACATCATCCAGTGACTGTGTTTCTGTAAAGTTTAAATATGTTTAATATATATAGGGAAAGGCGTATTGACGAATGAGTGGGTGTATAAGTGTCTGAATGGATGATTTAGTAGGTGCGTGACTAACTCTATAAGTGAGTGATTTAACGTATCTTACTGAATGCATGGGTTAGTGACTAAACTGGGTGAATGTCTGTATCCGTCTGTCTGTTGCTGTGTAAGTGGCTGCATGGGTTTGTGAATAGCTACATGAGTGTCTATATAAGTTATTGATTGGTTGTCTGAGTATCTGTATGGGTGCCTGAGTGTTTGTGTGGGTGGGGTGTGTGCGACTCTGTGCATAGATGTGTGAGTGGGTGATTCACTGGGTGGATGATTTCAAGAGTGCATCTGTGATAGACTGTATGGGTGGGGAAGTGTGTGTAAGAGTGTGTTAGTGAGTGAATGTATGTCCCAGTGGTACATGTGTGAGTAACTACATATGTGAAAGGCAGTATATATGTGTGTTGGAGTATATAAATAGCTATAATTGAGAGTGTGTGATTGTGAGAGTGACTGTATGGATGAGTGTGTGCTTGTATCAGAGATTGTATTAGAGCGTAAGAATGTGCTAGTATTTGTATGAGTAAGTGAGCTGGTGTGTGTATAACTGTATAGGTGAGTAAATGGGTGTGTGCTTAATTTTTTGCATGACTGACTAGGTGTGTGAGTACCTCTCTGGATGAGTGGCGGTGTGTGAGTGTTTATATAGGTGTATGAGTGCATATAATTGTCCTGTACTGAGTGACTAAGTATGAGTGACTGTACGGGTGAGTGAGTAGATGTGTGTGTGTGTAGACCTAAGAATCAGTGAGTGTGTATATAGTAATTGGTGTTGGAGTGTCTATGGTTTTGACAATGGCAGTCTGTAATTTACAGTGGGTGTATCAAAAGTTATATTAGGGTTTGAGAAGATGCATCAAATTATCACATGGATGATGTCATCAGTGATGTCACTGACCATGTCATGAGTGATGTAATATGTGACGTCATCAGCAGTGCATTGCGGGCGCGAGTTATAGTTACCTGAACTAACTATAACGGGGGAATTTCACGGGTTTTGTACGAGTGCAATGTCCAACTAACTATAACTGTCCCTAAAACCTATGGTTTTTTCAGTGAATTTGTAAGGTTTTTTAAATGCTAATTTCTAACTATAACGTGCCTGAAACCTATGGTTTTTTCAGGGAATATATATATATATATATATATATATGATGCACATCAACTTCCTGGAATTGTGGGTAATTTTCCGAGTTCTTCAGTCATTTCTCCCAAGAATACGAGCATCCTCATTCGTACAGACAATACCACCTGCATGCACTATCCCAACAAGCAGGGAGGAATGAGGTCTCCGATTCCATCTTTGGATGCTCAAAAGATATGGGAGTGGGCGTTACTGCACCACAGCATCATCAAGGCGGAACATCTTCCAGGAGTGAGAAACAACCTAGCAGACACCTTGAGCAGAACAGGACAAACGTGTCACGAGTGAGAACGCGATCAGTTAATTCTCGACTCCATCTTCCGGAAATGGGGAACACCCAACTTAGACCTCTTTGCATCTCAAAAGAACCAAAGATGCTGGTTCTTCGCCAGCAGGGAACCTCAGAGGGGGTCATGGGGAAAGCGTTTTCGATGAGATGGTCAGGAATCTTTGCTTACGCTTTTCCCCCATGCCCTCCCATCTCCAGAGCTCTAATTACGATGAAAAGGGAACCGTGCCGGCTGATCCTCATTGCTCCACGTTGGCCCCGCCAGCATTCGTTCATGGAGTTACTCCTACTCTGAGTCCAAGCCTTCTCGCCTTCCAGTAATAACGACTCTACTGACCATGACCAAAGGACACATCCTGCACCCGCATCCAGCTTCTCTTCAGTTGCATGCTTGGCACCTGAATTCAATGAATTCAGATTTAGACATTCCCCAGGACTGTAGGGATGTGTTGTCCAGGGCTAGATCTGAGTCCACCAATAAAACATACAGATTAAAATAGAAGCGTTTTTGTTCTAGGTGCCTTCATAACGATATCCACCCTCTTCTCTCATCTCCGGAACACGTCTTGCCTTATCTACTCTCTTTGGCAAAGTCAGGACTGGCGTACGAATCAGTGAGGGTCCACCTCACAGCCATCTCCCGATACAGACGCACTTCCGATGCTTCTTCCCTTTGTTCCTCTCGCATCATCAAACAAATCATGAAAGGATTATTCAGGACTTTTCCTCCCATTCGGCCTTCTCCACCAGAATGGCGTCTCAATGTGGTCCTATCTCAACTAATGAAGCGACCGTTTGAACCAATTCACAAAATTGAGCTCCGGTTTCTCACTTGGAAAGTGGCATTGCTTCTTGCGCTTCCCTCCGCAAGGAGAGTAAGTGAAATCCAAGCTTTCACTATAAGAGAACCCTATCTATGATTTACAGAGGACTATGTTTTACTGAGAACAATTCCTAAATTCATCCCAAAGGTTCCAACTCCGTTTCATCTTAATGAACCTGTTGTCCTCCGCACGTTTTTTCCAATTCCCTCCTCTCCTTCAGAGAAATATCTTCACTCCTTAGATGTTAAACGATGCCTTAAGTTTATTTGCAGAGGACTAGCAGCTACGCTGAATGAATCAATTGCTGGTCTCATATGGGCCTCAAAGACTTGGTGCTGCTGTCACAAAGAGGACTATTGTAAGATGGATTGCTGCAACTTTTCAGCTCTGTCATACGAAGGCTGGTAAACCGCTCATGATCAAGTCCAAGGCACATTCTACAAGGGCAGTATCCTCTTCTGCTGCTCTTTTTGCTGGTGTCCTGTTGGACAAGATTTGCCGTGCCGCTACATGGAAGAGTGCACATACTTTCACACAGCATTATTGTTTGGATCTGGCAACTTACAGCGAGGCAGCTGTAGGACAGGCAGTCTTATGTCATCTGTTTCAATAAGGTAAGCCTCTACTCTTGGAGGTATTTCTTCCTTCTTCATTTAGGTGTTTTTACCATTGTAAAGTTACAGTAGGTTTTCGCATATTACATTGTTGATATGCTAGTGATAAACAACTACATTGTATATTTTTATGTTTAAAGTATATCTGTTTTTGTGTGTTTTTGTGTGTGTTTTTGTTTGTGTGCGTGTGTTTTTGCGTGTGTTTTTGCGTGTGTTTTTGTGTGTGTGTGTTTGTGTGTTTTTGCAACGGACAGAGGCATTTGAGAAAGGCGTTGAGCCGAAACTGGTCATGCCGAATCTCTGTGAATAAAGCGTCCTGATGAGCCCCGCTGTGTCCCTTTCTTCTGTCCAGGATGGGGGGGAAGCTGTTGAGAGATATATATCAAAACAACAAATCCGCACCCTGGAAGCGTCTTCTCTCCCAAATCACGGACACAGACCCAATTCGGTGCTCAGGTGTTTTATTCAACCGCCTCCATTACGCGTTTCGACTCCGTGGAGCCTTGATTTTTTATATATATATATATATATATATATATATATATATATATATATATATATATATATATATATATATATATATATATATATATATATATATATATATATTTGAAAAGGTTTGCCATCTTGCGAGATGCACTCCCAGGAAGTAAGCAGACACAGGAACTGGGATATTAAAACACACTGACCAGCAGTTTAATGCGACGCGTTTCAGGCTTCCGCCCTTCTTCAAAGCCAACTGCTCTCCAGGACGGCCAAACATTTCTGCCAGCATTTTCCCTCCATTTATTCAAGACACGCCCCAAGTGGGCTTCAAGTCACGCCCCAAGTGGGCCGGCAAATCACATTGCCTGCAAAGCATGATGGGGCTGGTAGTTCCTTACCCATGTGGGTCTGTTTGTAGCCATCACTGGTTTTCAAAGTTCTTTAAATGGTGCTTTAAAACAAAGAAACACAGCTCTCTTTACAGGCCGCTCCTCCTGTTCCACCCGCAGTCAATATAAAACAGCAGGCGGCCCCGCTTGGGATCTTGCGGTGGTGCTTCTCTCGACCTAGGCGGGCCGAATTATTTATTTGAAAAGGTTTGCCATCTTGTGAGATGCACTCCCAGGAAGTAAGCAGACACAGGAACTGGGATATTAAAACACACTGACCAGCAGTTTAATGCGACGCGTTTCAGGCTTACGCCCTTCTTCAAAGCCAACTGCTCTCCAGGACGGCCAAACATTTCTGCCAGCATTTTCCTCCATTTATTCAAGACACGCCCCAAGTGGGCTTCAAGTCACGCCCCAAGTGGGCCGGCAAATCACATTGCCTGCAAAGCATGATGGGGCTGGTAGTTCCTTACCCATGTGGGTCTGTTTGTAGCCATCACTGGTTTTCAAAGTTCTTTAAATGGTGCTTTAAAACAAAGAAACACAGCTCTCTTTACAGGCCGCTCCTCCTGTTCAACCCGCAGTCAATATAAAACAGCAGGCGGCCCCGCTTGGGATCTTGCGGTGGTGCTTCTCTCGACCTAGGCGTGCCGAATTATTTATCTGCTTACTTGCTGGGAGTGCATCTCACAAGATGGCAAACCTTTTAAATAAATAATTCGGCCCGCCTAGGTCGAGAGAAGCACCACCGCATAATCCCAAGTGGGGCCGCCTGCTGTTTTATATTGACTCATGGTGAACAGGAGGAGCGGCCTGTAAAGAGCTGTGTTTTTTTGTTTTAAAGCACCATTTAAAGAACTTTGAAAACCAGTGATGGCTACAAACAGACCCACATGGGTAAGGAACTACCAGCCCCATCATGCTTTTCAGGCAATGTGATTTGCCGGCCCACTTGGGGCGTGACTTGAAGCCCACTTGGGGCGTGTCTTGAATAAATGGAGGGAAAATGCTGGCAGAAATGTTTGGCCGTCGTGGAGAGCAGTTGGCTTTGAAGAAGGGCGTAAGCCTGAAACGCGTCGCATTAAACTGCTGGTCAGTGTGTTTTAATATCCCAGTTCCTGTGTCTGCTTACTTCCTGGGAGTGCATCTCACAAGATGGCAAACCTTTTTAAATATATATTTACCCACCATCCTCTAAGGGTATATATATTGCTTGTTTCTATGCACATTTGTCTATGCAACTGCTAACTACTCTGATTCAAGCATGTGAATTTATGAAAGATCCAATACTGGAGAAGAAAATGAGTTACTTACCTGTAACTACGGTTCTCCAGTATTGGTATCTTTCATAGATTCACATGCGACCCACCCTCCTCCCCCGAGAGGCTTTCCCTATTTCCTCAAGATATATAGTTTCACACTTGTGTTTGAAAATCTGAGGAACTTCCCTCT
Organism: Calotriton arnoldi; assembly: GCA_963921515.1. Lineage (NCBI taxonomy): Eukaryota > Metazoa > Chordata > Amphibia > Caudata > Salamandridae > Calotriton > Calotriton arnoldi. Next base: position 560,609 of record CAWUFW010001374.1, on the reverse strand, counting down.
CTTGGGAGTGTTCTACAGGGTGCTGTTGCCTGATTGTCTATTACTTAAGTTTGGTTCTGTTTTACAAAAGAAAGTAGATAGGCTATTGCACTGACTGTTCTTTGCATTATAGCCTATGATGGTATTATCTACTGCTTTTAAAAGGATACCGTGGGACTCCCACTACGACGACCGGGATGTTTCAAGCTTTTGAATCTATGAAAGATACCAATACTGGAGAACCATAGTTGCAGGTAAGTAACTTATTTTCATATTCCTGACTGGGGCTGGACGTGATGGGCACCAAGTGACCTAGAGGCGACAGCCATGTTTACTTGGGAATGACAGTGCAAGCATCACATTTTTTTCAACCTATGGAATATAGTCTTTGCGAATCTTGCTTAACTTGCTCTAATAGTCGTGGTTTGTTGTGGTTCTTAAGCACTGTAGTCTTGAGATTCCTAGTGGATCATGGTATACAAGACAGAATGAGCATTCAGTATAATGCTTAAGGGGAGGGTTAGTTCTAGTTATTTCCAGATTGAAACAACATGGACTCATGAAGGAGGCAAATGATGAAACCTGGGGAGAAGTAAGTGGTCTGGGCTCTTAGGCTAACACTCTTTTTAAATGGGTGGTGGAACAAGAATGCCTTCCTTGAAACTGATAGTGCTCAAAGGATGTGTTGAATGCAGGAGGGTGCGATATTACGAGACATAATGTACATAAAGCATGGCAACTGGAAAATCGCTTCATTAAAGAAGTCATTGGTCAGGATGATCCTACTGCCCTGCCCTGCTTGAAGTGGTATTGAACACCTAACTCTCACTTGCTCATGAAGAGGGAGGTATGTAAATGGCATATATGAAAATGCTTTTATTTGACTCCACTATCGTTGTGATGTAACCAAAGCCTTCATTAGTTTCTTTTGTGCCACTGTCACTGCAGGCAGAGCCTCCATCCAATTGCCACCTAACCTGTAGGGCAACAGACCTCTACAACAGGATCTATTTAAAGTTTTAATTCTTCCAGGAAATGATTTCGGTGTAATTGAAGAATCCACAATATCATTGATATTTCTGTGCCAGCTTTATATTGTTTTATTCCCAACAGTTATAAAATTGCAGATGATTGTATGATGATCTGATCATCCATTGGAAGCTCTAAGGTTATCTAGAGAAAAAGAATATATATATTTTAAGTTGTGAATGTTATGGGTTGGACCTCAGTGGTCTAGGGAACAATCAAGCTTCAGGTATACTTTAAAGACTTCAACGGACAGCTCATGAATTCTATTGTCGGCTCATAAAGTTGTCCTACAATTTCAGATCCCGAAAGCCAAATCTTAAAGGAACATCTCATTGATGAACTGGATTATATGTTGGTTCCTACGGAAGCCTGGGAGAAGTTAGTAAATTGGTATGGCTGTTTGGAGGGCCAGCAGCCCATTGTACGAAAAGTGAGTATTTTTTTTTTAATTGATCCTGATAAATTGTTTTACGTTTGTAATAAATTTATATTTATTATGTTTTTAAGGATTGTTGTTTAGTCAGGGGGCGCTAGGGGCACACGAGCAGAATGGCTGAACTGTCGTGAGGCTCCTGCAGCTCGGCGCCGTAATCCGTCCAGAGATCCTGCCCAGATGACCCCAATAAGTGAAATGCCGGAGGGGATGCAAGTATAACCACCTGTGCTCTGACCCTGCAAGTCTGACGCGTGGGGACCGTTGCTGACAGCTGCCACGGAGCGGTTAAGTTTCCCCGCCGCTGCGGCCCTGAGCACCTGGAGAGTTCGCTGGGCGTGACGGCGATGCAAGCACCCCGGCGCCCACGAGGCGTGAAGGCCTCGCGACGCTGGACACGCATCTAATCACCGCCATAGGAGGCCGCAGTGAGTTTCCCCTGCCCACTGCATCAACCCTGCGAGCCTGCTCCTGATAGCCGCTGGCCCCATATCGCGGCGCGGAGCACCACCCGTGGTTTCGCCCATCCTCCGCCGCTACCAACGCTTCTGCCCTGAACGCGAGCACCGGGCTGCTGTCGGGCGCGTGGGCCCTGTCCGGAGCATAGGCTCAAGGGGACATCGGTGCAATAACTTGCGCTCGCTATGACTGGGCATTGCTGACGCCCGGGCCCCATCATTTCAACGGCCCTTGTGGAGGGGCGCGGGGGGCCAGCACTACCTACAGCATTGAGCGGCCAGTTGCTGGAAGCCCCGCGAAGTGGGGAGAGACAGCTCTCACCTGGCACGACCTGGTAGTGCGCACATCGATTGAGATCATCCTGCCAAAGCTGGAGCGGGGGGGAGCGGCCACACGTGCCCTGCCGCTCTCATCACTACAGCGCCAGCCCTGCGTGAGGAAGAGGCCTACCGGAGTCTGGCCAGGGCCCCCATCCCAGCCAGTTTTAGATCCTCCCGGAGGCGGCTCAGCTGGGGGAGCACGTACCCTGTTCCCCCTCTTCTTGCCTACTAGACACACACCCGCACACTGCCGTGTGCGGAGGCGGTGGGGACCGGATCCCACGCTCACTCGGACTGCCGGGACCCCTGCTACTTCAGCTCGCCCACCATGGGCAAAACTGACCCAAAGCAGCCCCGGCTGGTGTTCGAGGCCAGGAAGAACACCCGCGTGCAACAAGAAGATCTGGCCATGTCAGGAGACACGTCTACCCCAGGTTCATCTTCCACACAAGCTGAAGACTTAAAATCTATACTACTGGAGATGCGCCAGAGCCGTGCGACGATTGCCGAGAAAATGGACGCAATGCACAACCGTATGGATGCTATTGTGCATAAGATGGACAATCATGAGGAACGCATCACGGAAGCAGAACGGCGCATTTTCGACACAGAGGACACCACGGCCCAACTGCAGTCTAATGTTACACAAATGGACAAATTGTTAAAGGTCATAGCAGCAAAAAACGAGGACTTGGAGGCGTGCAGTCGAAGAAATAATATAAGGGTCCTAGGTATTCCCGAGAGCGCCAATACGGGAAGGATGGAGGACTATGTGGAAAGACTCCTGCTCACCACGATAGGTGCGGACTCATTCTCTCCCCAGTTTATTGTTGAGCGGGCGCATAGATCGCTCGGGCCTAGACCTCCCCCAGGTGGCACGCCGCGCCCTATCATCGCCCGGTTGTTAAATTATCGAGACCGAGACACTGCCCTCAAGGCTGCCAGGGAAAAGCGCCAACTGTCCTTCGAGGGCACCCAATTCACAATCTACCCTGACTTCACAGCGAATGTGCAGGAGGAAAGGCGCAAGTTTATCCCAGTCAAAAAGAAATTACGAGAGGCCCAGGTCGACTATGCCCTCCTATACCCGGCACGCCTTCGCGTCACGCACAAAGGCAAGCAGACCTTTTTCACTAAGCCACATCAAGTGGACGACTTCATCAAGCGAATTAAAAGACAACGCAACCCCTCGGCCGTGTCGGAATCCCCGCTGAAGGAAAGACCCCCGGAGGAGGACTGACGGGCACCGGTGGCAGGACAGGCTTGTCCCTTTGAATCGTCGAAACGGCAGAGGCGCAGCGACGGCACCAGACCATGGACAATGCATATCCCCGCAGATGCGATCATCCTCCAATGAACAACAGATTGAAGAAGCAGGTGGACGTCCCACAATGAAACGCAGATAAGTGACAATGTAAGGTCCTGGGAGAATAGTGTTTCCGGGCACCCCTGCCCCACTGGAGATTGGGCTTCCCACCGCTCGGTCTCTACACGGGCAGGGAGGACACGTGCATGACCCTAGGAGTCCCCCCCCCCCCCCCCGAGGGCGATCCCCTGTTTTAATGTGCTGTGACACTATGCGCAGCCTCAGTTTTAAGTTACGAGGGCTCAGGTAGGGGGGTGGGGGAAATCTTTCTGGCATGATTGGGATGCTTCAGTGGGAGGGGGAGGGACGAGGGTTGTTTTTAAAGTTGTTTCACACTTCACATGTCACAAGTGCTGAGCATATATATGGGCATCTTGTCCAGATGTTGCAAAACTTAACGCAGTTGCCACACTACACCTATCACTGCACCATCACCGATGACTAGCGTAACGGTCCCCCAAGCAGTGCACATCCTCACTTGGAATGTCCGTGGGCTGGGAGATCCGAGGAAACGTCGTCAGGTACTAGCGTACCTGGATAAGCATCAAACACACATAGCTATGCTCCAGGAAACCCACATACATCCTAGCCGGGATAATACCTTCGCCACTCGTTGGGCGGAACACAGGGTATTCTCTTCATATTCCTCTTATTCCAGGGGGATGGCCATACTCATTAAAAAGAACTTTCCCTTCGCTCTGGCGGGCTCCTCACATGACCAGCATGGAAGATACTGCCTTGTATGGGGCAGGTTGGGCACGGAGTCAGTCACTCTAGCGTGTTGCTATGGTCCCAATACAGATGCCCCTGACTTCTTCTATACGCTATGGAGCAAAATTCTGGAGGTAGGATCCACCCATCTCGTATGGGGAGGGGACTTCAATGTTGCACTTAACCCAGCCCTAGACAGATTTAATCCCGCCTCGTGCCATTACAATGGGTCACAGAAAGCGCTCAGCGACATAGCATTACACAGTGGTTTGCTGGATGCCTGGCGACACCTTCACCCGGGCGTAGCAGAGGGCACGCACTACACGACCAAATTCGCATCCTGGGCCCGCCTAGATTACCTCTTACTTTCACGGGGACTAGGCCCCACGATCGCCAACATTACACACTTAGCCAGAACCTACTCCGATCATGCTCCCGTTCGACTGGCTATAACACTCCGCGCCGAGCCTGGCGACTCCAACCCCTGACGCTGCTAGACACGGTATTCCATGACAAACTCGGGCAGGAAATCCAGGAGTTCTTGCAGAGAAATAAAGGCTCTGTGAACAGCGTTGAGACGGTATGGGAGGCCTTCAAGGTCACAATTAGGGGTTTTTGCATATCTAAAAGTTCAGACGTCCTGCGAGACATACAGGGTACCCTAAAGAAGTTGGAGACAGAGATAAAACGACTGAAAGTCAGACTTGCCATGACCTTTGACGGGCAGGCCCAACAAGAACTGCGAGACAAGCTGACTGATTATACTGCCACCGCCGTCCGCGAGGTGAGATTTAGGGGGAAACATTGGGTGGCACGACGTTATGGTGAAGGAGAGCGCCCGGGGAGGGCACTGGCCGACACAATACGGTGACCCCGCTTCTCCAATCACGTATTGGAGGTCAAGGGACCCGAAGGCACTGTTCATAGAGACACCCCAGAAATACTTCGCACCTTTTCAGAACACTACTCTTCTCTTTACACTTCACAGAGACAAGACAGCCTAGAATTGGACAGGTACTTAGAAGACGTGGCGCTGACGTGGCTGGGAGACAACCAACGAGACTTCCTCAGTGCCCCTTTAGAGCTGGATGAGATACGTGAGGCCATAATGCACATGAAATCAGGCAAGGCCCCAGGGCTCGTCGGGCTCCCTGTAGAATTCTACAAAACATACATTGATTACCTTGCCCCCATCCTTAAAGAAGTATACGAGGACGCCCTGGATAATGGTGTCCTTCCCCCTTCCATGAGGGAGGCCCTTATCACATCCCTGCTCAAACCTGGGAAATCTGCTATCCAATGCGATTCCTATAGGCCACTCTCCCTCATCAACTGCGATACTAAAATCCTGGCCAAAGTTCTTGCCAATAGACTGAATCTACTCATGACCAAACTAGCTCTTCCAGACCAAGCAGGTTTTATTCCCGGTAGGGCCACCACTCATAATCTCCGAACGTTTGTCTCGATTCTCCACAATGTTGACCCTAGTCTGCCACTCGCTGCGGTATTCTTAGACGCCACTAAAGCGTTCGATTCCGTCGAATGGGATTACTTAATCGGCATTCTGCAGCGCATGGGATTCCCTCCCATATTCATATCCTGGATTAGATTGCTCTACCGCCTCCCTGTGGCTAAGGTATTAGTCAACGGACAACTGTCTCCGGCCTTCCCTATCACCAGGGGCACCCGCCAGGGGTGCCCATTGTCTCCCCTATTATTCGCCTTGGCGGTTGAACCACTGGCGGCCAAGCTGCGTCAGCATCATCAAGATAAAGCATTCTGCTGCAAACAGCGCCGAATACTTCTATCACTTTATGCAGTTGATATTACCCTCTACGTCCACGACCCACAAACCAACATTAACCCACTCGTGCGAGAATTTATCGTCTTTGGTAAGCTCTCAGGGATCCATATAAATTGGGGAAAATCACAAATCTTCTCCCTCACTCCCGCCGTAGCGCCGTTTCCTCTTGACTTCCCACTTGAGTGGTGCCACTCGGACATGCGATATCTAGGGATTTGTATTACCACCGACAGGGAAGAACTCATGCGCCTTAATTATAGGAGGACGCTGCGTCACATCAAAGATAACGTTACTCGCTGGATCTCCCTGCCCCTATCCATGGCGGGCCGAGCCTCTCTGATCAAAATGGTGGTTCTTCCACAACTACTGTACTTATTCCTCAATATCCCTTACAATCCAGGCCGCCAATTCTTTAAGCTACTGCGGACGGAAATGATTAGGCTGGTGTGGGGAGGCAAGCAGCCGTGCTTGCAATGGAGCATACTTACCAGGCCCTACACACTAGGTGGCTTCGACATCCCCAATTTTGAACTATATTACACATGTGCTCAAGCGCACTATGCCTATTATTGGTTCCACCCCCCTAGATATATGCCGCAGGTCGCGGTGAAGCACTGGTTGGCTGTTCCCATCCCGCTTGAGGGTGCCCTGTGTGAGGCCCCGGTACTGAGAGATCGGTCACCCACTACAGTCACATGCACGGTCAACGCTTGGCATCGCATAACACGCCTCTTGCAATGCCCTATCCTTTACGCCCCACTACTCCCGTTAGCATATCATCCGCGCATGCCGCTCCTACAGGAAAAGGGTTTTCATCAACTCCTCCAGCGGACAAACATCACGACATGGGGTGACCTGTATCTCAATGGGCGGTTCCGGACACTGGCTCACATATTCCAGGGGTCCCAGCCATCCCCCCTTGACGCATTTCTCTATACGCGCTTGCGACAGGGCCTCCGCTCCGTACTCCCGGAGTTTCCTAACGAGCCTCTTACTCTGGCCCCCCCTACAGGCGGTACTGTAGGCGGTCTCCCCGGGACACATGGTCTCCACGCTGTATCACACAATACACACGGCACGAGGCGCCACCCTGCCCCTCTCGAGCACATTGGAACACGGAGCTTGGCTCCGAGCTCACGGACGAACAATGGACATATTGCTGCCTCCAAACGGAGTAACTCTCAGCGAGTAGCAAGTTGCGTATCACACACTTCAAGTTTCTGCATCGCTTGTATTACACCCCAGTAAAAATGCACATATATAAACTAAGAGACAATGACCACTGCCAGAGATGCCATGCCCCGAAGGCAGACTTCCTCCATTTAGCCTGGGAGTGCCCCGGAGTGTACACATATTGGGAACAGGTATTCCACGCTCTTGACCAAATGGCGCTGCTGACACTAGAGCGTACTCCCTTGATGGCCCTGCTAGGGTACACGAAGCCCATTGCCAAATCACGTCGCGGCTTCCTCGACATCGCCCTCTTACTGGCCAAGCGCCGCATCGCGCGTCGATGGGGCAGAGGGCGTGCGCCAAAATTCAAGGAATGGCTCACTGACCTAGTATATTGTCAGGAACAGCTAACCAATTACGCAGAACTACTTCCTAGAGCCTCCCGCCCCAGAGATATTTGGGGCCCCCTAAAGGGCTACCTCCTCCAACACCCTCCACAGGCCACAGAAGCCGACTCAGCGGAGTAGAAATAGCATTGACACACCCTCAGGATAAATCCAATGATCCTGGTCTCTCCCACCTCCAGTCCTCATCTCATCCATGCTCTCCTTCCTCCATGTCAGGCCCTGACAAACAGAACAGCGATCAATAGAAGGCCACAACGCTACCGGCCCACGATATCCCACAGATAACCCATGGGTTTAGTACGCAGAAATGCACGCCACCTAAATCACTTGACACCAAAGCATACATCACGGTGCACAGTGGCGCCAAGGGGGACTCCCTAGTTATATGATGGACATGATCGTTGGCGTAATATGACGTCTGGCACTCTCACGACGGCGCCGCAATAACACAATACTCTTCCAGTTCAGCAACTAACTGTATATTTGTAAATGTGCGACATTGTGAATGTATTGTTGTTTCACTGTAATAAAATCAATAAACGGAGTTAAAAAAAAAAAAAAGGGATTGTTGTTTAGTCCATGACAGATTGCTTCACTGATATATTTGCTATTCCTACATTTTGTATGGCATTTTTTATCTTTTTATGCTTTGTTTGTTTTGTTTCATAAATTGCACATGCTAAAACAGAGGAGAAAGAAAGGCTTATGCCGCTCAACATGGCACAAGTTCTGTACAGTTACAGCACATTCCATGGAAGAAACGCGTTCAATGTGTAAACACTTTCTGTCCCTTTGTGGTGGACGCTAAAGGTTAGAGAATAGTGTTTTTGCAGTGCTGACTGTCATTCAGTATGGCCTATTCTTCCACAGAGGCTGCATTTCACAGTTCAGATATATATTTTCGATTGCTGTTTTCAGCTTTTAAGAAAACGAGCGGCTTTGGTATTTTAAGCTTCACTTTCTTTTCAAGCTTTTTGTTGCATTGTGATTCAGCTAATGCTGCTGAGTGAATACAGTGTTGCAAATGGGGAGGTGTTTGGGGGAAAATGCTCTTTAAACGTTGCCATGGGAGCCTTGTCTTTGCAACATTTAGAATGTATCTCTAGTCCTGGTGCAGTCACCTCATGTCCTGGTAAGGAAGTACTTCTTGAATGCATTACAGATGTTTCTTGTGTATTGCTATTCAGAACTTACCTAAAGTATTTATCAATGACCACTCAAACATGAATTCTCAACCAGTGAAATTTCTTTGATTTTCATTTTTTAAATTAACAATATTTGGACGGCCATTGGCACCACAGCCCTTCACATGTAATAGATAATACCAAATGTAATATTTAATAATGGGTGTAGAGATGGAATGGAAGGGGAGGGGAGGCACTATTTATGTAGGTAGTGCAAGAAGAGTTAAGTTTCCAGGGCCTTCGAAAAGTTAACCAGTCTGCGTCAAGTATTAGGTAGGAGGCGATTTTTGGTCTTGGGCAAGTCGAGATGTAATTCAATTTTTTTTGTTTTGTTAGTGTATGGTATTTTGAGATAATGGCAGAACTTGATACTAGGGTCTTTTGATTGTCCTGCAGTGTGAAGTTTCACTTAATGTATCGGGTAGACTGATGTGACTTCAGAGGTGCATGCATCATTTACAAAGCTATGTGATTCATTCACTTTTGAAGTTAATTCTGGCTTTAACAGGTAGTCATAGCTAAGATCCAAAAATGATTAAAATATCATCACATTTCTATGCTGCTTTGAGTAAGAGATTGGTGCTAAATTAGATTTTGGTAAGTGATCTACAGTAGTGTTACATTCGAGATGTGAGAGTAACCATGCTTGGTCATCTCCATGAAGTCTGTAGAAAGCATTCTTAGTTTTCTGAGTAGGAGCAGTTAGAAGGTTGCCTTTTTCATTAGTGCTGAGATATGTGTAAACATTGTCCCCTTTTGGTCATTGGTGAAGCCCGCTGATTTTGTGTTCAGACTGGTTTAGATGCAATGCCAAGCTGTAAAAGGGATTTCAGTCAGTTTTAGACTGCTGGAGGATGTTCTTTTGTGTAGAAGAGAAGAATGTATGGTTTTACGGTGCTACATTTTAAAGGGAATGAGCCCACCCAGTTTATTAGCTTGAGGAGGAAGCTTACAATTGTGATACCTGTTTAGTTTGAAACTCTCAGATAGTCTGTGTCATAGCATACTGATAGATGATTGCATCCTTTTTTTAATAGCATTGGGCCCAGTGGAGACATGTATATTTCGACTAGAAACAATGATGGAATTGAGTCTTGATGCATTAACATTTTTGAGGTAGAGAACAAGTACTGAAGGAAGCTGGTTTCATGAATTAAGATCCACAGATGACAAGAAGGAGAACTATTCCAGGTCTTATTACCCTTTCCTCTACTCCATTTCCATACCAGTAGAATGGATGGTAAGCAGTGCTTGTTTGTCAGTTTTTTGTAGGTCGGTATGACGAGCAAAGCTAGTAATCTGGAAATGATATGCTATGAAAATGTGATATATAACCCTGTACCAAGAGTGGTGTTTCAGTGCTGTGTTTTTGGGAGAATCCAGATTGAAATGAGTTTGGCATCATTGATACAGTGGGTTATGATTTAGGCCATGACTCCCTTTTCACAGTCTATTTCCTGGACGCAAAGGTTGACAACAGATCTGGTAATCTGACTGTCCAAGGGACCTAGGCTATAATTTTCAGTAACAATGTGGTCTATTCGTATTTTAATAGTGAGTGAAATGTTCCATTGAAGGAAGTGTAGCTTGTGATGAGGATTTTAGGAGGTACATTGACGGCTACCAGCTTTATCCGGATCAATGGAATGGATTGTCATAGGGCTTAGCTGAAGCTGTCTTTAGAGTAAAGATTAGAAGTCTAATATGTGAGCATTTGAAAGTCTTGGTGGTATATTGAGGAGGTGTCTTTTTAAATGTTTTTTAAAGCTCATTGCTTGTTTTATGTTGTCAATGTTTGAAGCAATTTCACCTGAGTACAATTTATTTTATTTACAATATTTATTTGCATTCATTATTTTCTATTTAGGCATTTTGTTATGAGTTTTTGAATCTCTTTTGATATTCATAAATGCTAGAACATATCCGCCTACTTTTGGTGTCCTTGGACACCTTTTAAAAGGATACAGTTTTAATTTTGACTATCATTTCATAAGTAGAACATGCCTTAAAGGTGGCAACATTTTGTATCTAAATAAAGCCAATTAGACTAAAATTCTGTAACTTTTAAAATACATTTGACAGATGCCTGCTTTAAAACTTTCAAATCAATGGTATTGAAGCCTCAAGGTATCTCCCTTCAATTATGGGAATTCTGACACTATCCCTTTAAATATTATTACAGAAGCTCCACTGGCCCAAAATGCACAGCATGGCTTGTTAGCAGTCAGTGTTTCGCTGTATGAACCAGTGATTCATGAACGTAGCATTTTGTTTTATTCTTTTTCAATAAAGTAAATCACCTTGGAATTTTTTTGCTTCACTTGACATTTTATAGCATTGGCAATCTAATTCAACTCTTCTTTGTTCCTGAAATAGATTTTTTTTCTTATATGTAACCAGTAAGAACTATTTCTTAACTGCTTTTCAGGCACTATAATGCTCTTTTTGATATTTTGTTAGGTGTTACTCCTGTTGAAAAATCTTAGGAAAGATGAGCATCATGATGAAGATGAGCATACATTCTTCCTGCAGGACTCTCTCACATTGAGCATTGTGGCATACTTCATGGGATGCCCTTTAGTAGATTGGAAGACAGCAAGGGACTCGAATGTACATTTAAGATGGATTTTTGAAGGGAAAAGAAAGGATCAGACTACTGCTAGGTTGGGCTCCAGTAAAAGGCAGAGAGTGCAATGTTGCTAACCTCTCTGCACTTTGTACTACCCACCGCAACTGACTGCAGGGTCCATAAGGAGAAATGGCCTCAGCATAAACTGGAAATTAAATTCTGAAGGCCCTACTGGTGACCTATTTGAAGCTGGGGCACTGTGCCGTTGAGTGGTTTGCTGTTGTTCAGACTAGGGAGCTAGTATCCAGTACCACCGTTGAAGCCTGAGCAGACCAGATTGCGCTGCGGAGTTGACCTCCATAAACTTATTTCTGTGTCCAACCATCTTGTTAGATTTCTGCTTTTACCCAAATGTTTTTTTACATTTTATTATTTTGTGTGTTTAAAGGGACAGTCTTTGTGTGCAGCTTGGTCTGCAGCTTGGTCTGCACTTTCTTAATTACATTCACAATATATGTTTAAGATTGCACTTGTAAAAGTGTGCTTTGTGAGAAACCTCCTACCTACTTTGGGGGCAGTTGTTCAGACATCAGACCCTCTTTCTGCTCCCTTTTCATTGTTTCCACCGCTTCTCTATCATTAGCTTAACAGACATCCCTCTTAGCCTCTTCCACACACCCCTTGCAGGTCTGTTGGTTACTGAGTGGTGACGTGGCACTTAAATCTCTCCCCATTGCTTCTACCCCTTTATAATTCCTCCAACGAAGTCGTTTAGATATGATGTCAAGGTGAAGGGCAGAGAGATTAGGACATTTTCCTGGTGTCCATCTTACTCTGGCATCTTCCCTTTTGACCTTGCTAGGGCCAGGTAGCACACTGCACCAGAACCTCTGCTTTGTCTCCCCAGATCCCTCCCTTTTAATTTCTCCCTCCTGCCACTTTTTCATGTTTCTAGCCTAATTTCATCTTTACACAAGATTAGCCCCTAAACCATCCCCATTTTGGTCACAGTGGAACCCACCAACTCAGTATTGCAAATGAGCCCCTTGAATTTCTTCAGAACATATAACATGGTAGGTTGCATTATGATCATTCCTATAGGTTACTCCTCTGCTGCTGTTAGATGGTATTCTCAGACATGTGAACTTTTAAGCACTCGATATCCTCAGTGTGTGGCTCCTACTGTACCAAGGATGAGAATACTCCCCCATTATCCATGTTCTAAAACATCCTTGATCAGGAGGTCTTAACTACAATATGGTGCCTGGACTTCAATAATTGCTAAGACCTCCTGATCAAGGATGTTTTAGAACACGAATGATGGGGGGAGTATTCTCATCCTTGGTACAGGAGGAGCCTCTCACTGAGGATAGCTAGTGCTAAAAACCTCCAATAGATGCTCCTTTCTATTCCACAGCTGCTGCTAACATAATTGCAGACTGGCATTAGGTCAGCACTCGCAAGCCTACTGCTTCTATAATAATGTTATAGGGCACAATGGTCTTGGAACAGTGACCATGCTGTGGTAGATCTTGTTCTCTAAAGAGATCTCCACATTGACAGAGACACCATATTAAATCTGAGTGTTCGAGTAGACCAATGCCTGACACTCCAGGTAAAAGACACAAACCGCTGAGAATAAAAACAGGTGTATGGATAGGGTGGAGGCAGGAAAAGAAAGCTGCCACTGATAGGAAAAGCTCTGTGGGGAACTCACCGATGTTGTGTATGCATTGGTGAGAAGTCTTAAAGTCGTCACCCTACAACACCCATAGATGCTATAAAAGATTTAGGACCTCCCCATTATCTGGATCTTCCCTTGTCTGGTCTCATGTGCACAGATTAAAAGATAAAGGTAGGGAATTTGAAGTTTCCTTCTTGAATCTGCATATTTCTTGCAAAAAAATATAAAAACCTGCAAAGTTCCTTATGTTTTGGCTTTCGCTTTATAATCGGAATTTGGGCACCACATTTAATATTGCATATCATTTTGTCAAAAGAAAGTCTTTCTGCATGTGAAAAATACTACAGTGAACATTTTTTTTAATTGTGGCAAAATGTTAATTTTTTTGTACTCCATGTCATTTGGGATACCATCCCTTGCAAGACTGTCGACCTTGAGGAAAACGTAGCGAGCCTACACATCTACTTTCATAGTAAATGCTAGAAAAGAGAACACCTTTAGTTTCAGTACCATATGAACACTCGCAATAAAAGAAGTTGCATGTGTAAACTATAAAAAAGTAGAAAACTACTCAAAGCCAAATAATAAAGAATTTGATAAAAGTCTGTGTAACACAAATGTTGCACACCCCAAAGAAGAATGAAGTTTTGGAGAAAATAGGACTTCGTGATAGTACAACTCAAGTTATGTGGTGAGGAGTCGCCCACCGGTAGGTTCAAACACTGTCAAAAGTAGCAGCAGCATTCACAGGCAGAGGAAGCCAGCAGGAGTCACTCTTTGAGAAAGTACCAAACAACCACCACACAATAACTAGTCACTCTTAACTCCTCTGTTCGACTGTCTGTGGAACGTGTTATAGTCAACTAGCTATTAGCATGGAAGAGTTTAAGAAATGACAAGTAGGTATTAGATGTTGTTGAGAATAGCTTTAGGATCATTTTTTCTAAGTCTCTATGCCCTAGTGTTCCACTAAACCTTTTGAGGTAAACTGTCTTGGTCGGACTGGTAGGAAGTACCCACCAGAACACACAGAAAAAGTTCTGAGATACTTTTTTGTTTGTGAGAAAGAAACAAAATAGGAATTTGATTTATTGCTAGACCTAAAGGCTGCATACAGATTTGGAAGAAAAGTTCAGAATGATTGCTCTGAATCAAAATTACACCTAACGGGAATGGATGGTTGGCATTGATTTTATAGGACACATTTCTTCACATACCAATTTGTAAAAAGCTGAACAATTGTGTCTTAAGGTCTGCTGTCAACTTTGCCAATACAGAGTTTTACTGTTCACCTTAAAATGGGGCCCTAGAAACATGGCAGTGGTGGCAACTCTCATATGATGTCCAGGGTTATGTGGCTTCCCAGACTTAGACGGATGGTTGATTAAGTCGTACTCCTCTCAAAAGGCGATGTAAGATTTGTAGAGTACATTCTATCTTCCACGTTTATTGGGCCTTCAGATAAACTTTGACAAATCCATAATCCATACAAACCATCCTGGATACATAGATAACAAAAGTGTATTTGTTATAATTCTCAGATGCTTTGGCAGATCAATTTCTTTTCTAGCTCCGTAATTTGTTTTATCTTGATTATCCGAAAGGCTCATCGTTGATAAGTGTCTAAAGCAAGAGTGTCCAATGTATTTTAAGGAGGGCCAGTTCCGTGTATTTCGGGGTATCAATCTTCTAAATTTTGTCATACAAATTATAATATGACAAATATGAAAACATATCCTAAACCCCTGTCCAACTTTGAACTAGGTTAGATGCCTCTAAAGTATAAGTTCAGTAGTGCTAGAGAACAGATTGCAATAAGCAGACTGTTCCTTTTAGCTCTTCAGCCATTTCGGTGGTAATGTTGGAAGAAAAACATGTTCAAAGGCTCACCCTTCCTCACATACCGCTATTCACATTTAATGGTGGCTGTCTCTACAATGCAAGATTTGGGTAAAGAAGGGAAGATTTTGCCCCAGAACTTGCTTGAGTAATTCTTCGAAGATCTGACACAAACTTCTGGCTTGGAATCTCCACATAAATTATGTTTCTCCCATGCCTTGAGAATACCTAGGCGTATGTAGTACGCAAGCATCTCTGGAACGAATATGTATTAAAAAGGGCTTGGGAATACCTCTGGGAAACACTGGCCTCCATTTGTTTGAGACAGCAAGACACTCCAAATGCCTAGACTTGATGTCAAGGTTCCTAAATCACAACTTCAAAATATTATTTGGTACACTAGTCAAAAGTATTTCCCCACACGTTTATGCTCATTCCTGAAGAGAAAGGGTAGCCGCTGCTGTTAGCAAAAAGTGTCTCAATTGCTGAAATTCGCACCAGGCAATCTGGAGGTCAATCCGTGCATCAGCCACACACCGCATTGACTCTGACTCATGAACAGACACTCTAGTGGGCCAAGCCTGGCTGTGCTACTTGTCACTCTAGTGGGCCAAGCCTGGCTGTGCTACTTGTCACTCTAGTGGGCCAAGCCTGGCTGTGCTACTTGTTTGCATGTGGTTTTCTTCCCAGTTTATCTGTCTCCAAACTCCAGGGATGGGATAGTTCTCCTATTCTAGTGTTAATGAATATTGGACAATCCCACGATGAAGGAAGTTATTTTGTTGTAATCCTAGTTCTCCCTTAAGGGTATTTTCTTTGAATTAATAAACCAGCCATCCTTCTACCCTTTCAAGCAGAAGCATTGTTGTTTTTTGGTCTCTTGGAACCTTGCTCTCAATTTGCTCTCGAAAGTAAACTGCATGACTTCAAGGTTTTTTTTAAATTTTTTTTTTTATTGAGCGTGGATGACAGACATAATAATCATGGTACATAAAAAAAGACTTGCGGTCTTTCATAAGACCCGTTCTCACATTTCATTAGACAATAAATAGCATAAATTCAAATTCTATTTTACATCATATATAACCAGCATTCTGTATAACAAGACATGGATTACCTAAAATACAATTAGAAAAGTACAAAAAATATTGCTGGATACTAGCATTGATTTAGCAGTTAAAAACAGACGGTTTGTGCAATACAAACCCCCTCACTTTTAACTACACAAAGAGTAGCCTACTTTACACATTTTCGTTTGCATGTTTGACCAAAACGTAGCCCTCCCAAGTCGCCCTAAATCTGCGAAGCGCCCCTACCCTTTTTGCGTAGGCCTCCTCAAATTGGTAGGTCCGGTCCAACTTAGGAAGCCACTGTGCCATTGTAGGCACCTTCTGTGATCTCCAATTTTGCAGCACCAAGGATCTGGCTACCGCTATGCCTATGAAAACAAAATATTGTCTATATTTTGGTAGCTGACTAGTTACGTGAGAAAAGCCAAATAAGGCCAGCGATGTTGAGGGTAGAATATCTTTATACGTACAGTCACTAATAAACCTAAACACCTCCTCCCAGAAGTGTTGTAGTTTAGGACATGTAAAAAATATATGTATCCAGTCCCCTGCCCCTGACGAATTGCAACGAAAACATTCATTCGGGATTGATGGAAACCATTTATGTAGTTTAAGGGGAGTATAGTACACCAGCCATCTTGAAATAAACGACATTCTTTTGAAGTTGGCTACCCTCAGAGCCCTATTACAGAGCTCGCACACTCGTTGCCATTCCTGAATATTAAACCTACAATTCGTTTCCTGAGCAATTTTAGGAAGCATTGCCTCAACGAGACTCTTATTCGTGCCCTGGCGCATTAACCGGTACCAATTTCCAACACCACTTAGATTCAACTCAAAGGCTGCTTTTAGGATAATTCTTTCCCTCTCATTAATTATTTTGTACTTATTTGCAAGAAACCCTGTTATCTGCCCAAAGCTTAACCAGAGATCTCGACTTTGGGGTTCAGCTTGCAATACAAATGCTTCCCATGCTATCAAGTTAGAACCAATATAAAAGTCACCTAGCTTAAGAAAGCCTAGATTATTATAGGACTTTAGTCCCTTTTTTGAGAGCTGAAGACCCCATAGCTCACAGTCTTGGAGAAAGGTGTATGCGTGGCATGTTGGGACATCGCTGCATACGATTTACAATTGTATTCACGACCTTGTATCTTGTCTTTTTAGGTAATTTCGTGGTGCGCAGAAATGCTGGTAGCTTGATTGCACTTTCTATTAGCGTAGAACTTAATAAAAAGTTATCGAATTTCGAGGAAGAGGCCGCTAGCTGGGATAGTAAACTAACTAGCGCAGCTTGATAATAAGTAGAAAAGTGAGGCAGTGCAAGCCCCCCCTGCTCTATATCTAATTGTAAAATAGCGTAATCCGGGTTTTTTATTTCCCCATACGAACTCACGGATAACTTTATCCGCTTCATTAAAATATGAGATTGGTATTTTTAAAGGAAGATTTATAAACCGGAATATAAGCAATGGGAGTATAGACATTTTTACTAGGGAGACTCGACCTACTGTAGACAAAGGTAAAAGCGACCATCTTTCTAAGAGGTTTTTTATTTTATTAAGAGTTTTTACATAATTTAAATGAAACAGTTGAGAGAAATCGGCTGTAAAGTATAAGCCCAAATATCTAATAGGTCTAAATGGCAGGAATTTTAACCCTTCAGGAAGATCAGCTTCCACTGAATTAAATAAAAGAAGCTCCGTTTTGGACTGATTAACCTTGTACCCCCCAGCTCTGTAAACCCCAAGCGCGGACTGGATGTTTGCCTTATCTGGGTTCAAATATAAGATCAAATCATCGGCAAATAGCTTAATTTTTGCCATTCCTGTTAGGGGGCCAAAATTGATGTATTAGAGCAGATCTTTATCGCCAATGGCTCAATAAAAAGAGAAAATAAAAGGGGGGAGAGGGGGCAACCCTGCCCAGTATCCCACCTTATTACCACTTCGCCCGCATGATCTGCGTTTATAATTATTTTTGGAGTGGAAAACCGAAATTCCCTAGGATAAAAAACAGGGCCTGCCAATCCACCAGATCGAATGCCTTTTCTGCATCCATCATTAAAATAGCTGCTCTATCCTTCCTGGCTGAAAAATAATCGATAGCTTGAATCAGAAAAAGGGTATTCGCAGCCATCGATCTCCGGGGCAGAAACCCTGTTTGGTCGTCGTGTATCACCTGTTGCGCACATCCTGAGATCCTATTCGCCCAAATTTTCATAAAAAGCTTGTAGTCTACGTTTAATAGACTTGTTGGGCGATAGGAGCTCGGGTCCTTATCCTTCTTCAAGATAGTAATCACAACTGATTCCTTAAATCTAACAGACAGGCAACCCATCCATGATCTGATTATACAGGAGTATCAAAAAAGGTGAAAGTTCATCTTAAAACAGCTTATAGACTTCGATCGGTATTCCATCATTGCCACTTGCCTTAGCACTAGCCATTCTTTGTACAATTTCCCTTAATTCTGAAGATGTAATCGGTTCCTTCAGAGCCTTAGTCATCCCTAGTAATCATGGGTAGCTGAACTGCAGTAAAATAATCCTCAAGAGCCTGGCTGCTAACTAGCTGGGTCTCTGCATAAATTTTCTTAAAGTGCGACACAAAGATTTCGGCAATTCTATCTTTATCACTAACCAGACTCGCAGTACTGGGATCTCGTATTTGTGGGATTAATTGCCTACTCTGAGTTTTTGTAGACAAGGCAAAAAAAATTGCCAATTTTTAATTGCTCTTTCGCCTTTAGTAATTCCCGCTGAAGAGCCTCCTCCTCAGGATCACCTGGGGGCCTAGACATTAGATCTCCCCTAGCTCGATCTACAGCATTTTGAAGACTTTCAATCTTATGTTGCCTAAGTTTATAGAGATTCCCCCTATATGTAATTACCCGTCCCCTAAAAGAGGCCTTAAAAGCTTCCCAGACCATAAAACCCGATGCTGTATTAATATTCTCCTTAAACTATTGTATAAACTCCCGGATTTCAGAGACCCATATTGGATCCGAAAGTAATGCTTTTTCAAAGTACCACCTAGTATTATTTTTTTTTGGGGTGGGTAGATATATTACCAAGGAGACTAAAGAATGGTCTGAAAACAAATTAGAAAAAATAACGGATTCCCCTCTTACAAGTTGTTTATTCATCAAAATAAATCCAACCGTGAAGCTGTTTTAATCTAGCAGAGTAACATGTAAACTGAGCAAGGCCTGGGTGATCGAGCCGCCATGGATAAAATAGGGCGAAGTCTTCTTTCATAATTCTTAATAGTCTAGCTGTCTTTGGTTTTAATTGCTGTTTACCCTTATTGGTTGTATCTAGGCCTCGATCTTGTATGAAATTAAAATCACCTCCCATAATTATAGAGCCATGGGCATTTATCAACAAATCGTATATCTGAATCAGAGCATTAATGTCATCGAAAATTGGCCCATAGTAATTCAGCAGCACAATACCTATTCCATTAACTGAGACCTCAATCCAGATCCATCTTGCTCCCTCATCCCGAATCACCTTTCCCATCTCCCAGTCTAGCTCCGAAGAAAGTAAGATACCTACTCCCCGTACCGCAGACTGTGCCGAAGCAAAGTTCGCATTAGCGTACTTCCTGGGCAGTGCTATATTAGGGGAGTTGGACTTAAGGTGTGTCTCTTGTAGAAAGATCACTTGTGGGGAGAATGTGCCCAACCATTTTAACATTGCTCCTCTTTTCTGTACATTTAAAAAGCCATTTACATTACATGAAATTACCTTTAGTGGTTGTGACATACTTCAGAATACAACATACCGCCTTAACGCCACCCACAGGTATACATTATGCTCTTTCTTTAGCCAGACTTTAATTTGTACTGACTCCATTGTTAAAGCTAGCTGAATCCCCTTAGTTACGTGAAAACCACAACATACCCCTTGCTCCTTAAGCTTAATTCTGTTACACTCCTGTTTCTTGACCATTATTTGTCTGCTATTCCCCTGCCCATTTTTTTTTTATTTTGAATGCTTCACCCCCTAGCCCCACCCTCCCTTCCCTCCCCAAGCTGCCTAAGGAAGGAGATAGCCCTTCTCTCCCCTCCTCAGCCCACCCAACAGACAAAGGCGCCTTGTCTTGGCACCTGGTCGCACGTCAATCCCCCCATCTCCCCCTTCTGTGCTGAGAGTCGTATAACTTTTATCCCCCCGGAGTATCTCCTACCTAAAGTGCTATCATTATCAAAAAGTGCTTGTGCATTAAGTGACCGCCCGAACCAGCTAAAGCTGGTTTTATTGGTTTAAGGCCTGCAAACCCTTAATATAGAAAAGAACAGCTCATTTCTAACAAAAAAGAAAAAATACAAATCAAATTTTACAACATCCACTACTTGTTCGAGAAGAGGTTGTTATGAGCTTTTCCCAATTCAGCATAAAACATACCAATCCAACCTCATAAGTGAGAGAGTAATAAAGTGCATTAGTGAAAGTGAACACCGTGCATAAAGTGCAAAGTGCAGTCTAGTTTTCGGATACTGCATACTTCTAGTAAGAGAAAAACAAATACTTATAACAAGAGAGAATAATAGCAGCATTACCCTATACATAATCTCCATAGAGGAGAACAAAGTGCAAATGCAGTAGTAAGCAACGCTTACAGTTAAAGTGGACATAGTGCAAAAAGTGCTTTATGTGCAAAAAAAAAAGGGGGGGGGGCTTAAATGTCGATCAACTTCCAATTACTATATATAGTCTCAAAGTTCTAAAGATCGCGCTCTGTTCAAATGCCCCTCTATTCACTATTTTCCACTTGCTTGGGCAATCTTTTGTAGCAGTTCTTGAGTTTCCTCAAGAGTGGAGCAAAGAAGGAACTTTTTTTTCCATAAAACTTTCAGTTTAGACTGGGTGATAGGGACCTGTGCTCCTGCACTCTTGAATTGACCCATCATGCCCACAAAATCCCTCCGTCTACGTGCTGCTGCCGCCAACATATCGGAGAACACTCTTACTTTGGCTCCATCGGATAGAATAATATCCCTCTTTTGAATAGCCTTGGTTAATATGGCCTCTCTAATGCGTTAGTCTGAGAAATTCACGATCATCGTCCTGGGATACTTAGCCCCCGGAAGTTTCTGAGAGGGGACTCTATGGGCCCTCATTATGGTGAGATCCTCTGGTGCTTTCTCCAGAATATGTTCTCTAATCAGCGACTCTATATAAACCGAAGGATTAGGCTGACCATTGAGGCGTTCACTGTCCTCCGGATTCCCTGTGAAGCGCAGATTTGATCGTCTTGTGTAGTTCTCTATCTCATCTATCTTTAGCTGTGAGGCCTGTAGTTTTTTCTGGAGAGAGGCAATATCGGAGTCACACGAGAGGGAGTGGTCCTCAATGTAAGATACACGTTGCTCCAAATCTTTAAACCGCTCTGGAATTTGCTGTACCATATTTTCAATTTTATCTAATCGCTGGTGTAGTAGAGAGAGCTCTTGGGCCTGCAAGGTTTTACAGTCACGTATTTCTCCCAGAATAGCCTCAAAAAGCTGTTGCATTTGGTGCGTCAGGACCAGAGGAGACTGGGCCAAAGCGGTGCACTCCCCGGAAAAGACATTCATGTTTCCAGCCCCCTGCTGATTAGGCGAATCGTGCTCTTTGGCCCTGAGGTTCATCGGGAGTCTGCGGGATACTGAGGGAGACAAAAGCCCTGGGCCACCTGGTGTAACGAGTTCCTGTGTAGGAGCGCCCGACCTTTCCCCTGAACAGACTGTATGGGCACATCTAGATCTCTCTCTTGAGCAGACTGCCCTCTTTGCTCCAAAATATTACCAGATTCCGTTTCCAGAGTGGCATGAGTGATTTCTCCAGATGGTGACTGGGCTACCGGAAGCAGCTTGGTGGCCATTTGGTTTATCTTACGATTTTTAGATAATACAGGGTAGTCTTTGGGAGGGTTGGCTGCCTCTACCATCTTATTTGTCTCCGTTGCTGTTCCCATAGCCATTTGCGTGGCCCCGGCCTCACTTCCACCGCTACCGATCTCTTGCTGCAGGGCCATGGGACATCCCCCCCCCTGCGCCTTCTGAGTCCTGCCTGAAACCGAGGCAATCTCCCCCCGTGCCACTGCTGCTGGTATCCATCTCTGGTGAGGACCCTGAAGAACCCCCTGGGGAAGTGAGCGCCGGGGGAGAGGAACCAAGTAGTTCAAGGTCCATTGCGGTATCTGCCGCCCCACTCTTTTTCTGAATGGCTCTTCCTCTCCTGGCCGCCAGGATACGGGATTGCGCTGCTTTTCTTTTAGCCTTTTGGGTCAACGCTGGAGGAGTGGGGGCCTCAGCAGCAACTCTTACTCTAGCTCCTGCTACTGATCCCCTCAGGACCATCTTCCGCATACTTCGTAGTCCCAGCTCCCAAATGAGTAGCTCTCGCCTGAGCTATATGACCCTACAGTGAACTGCATCGTAGCTCTACTGTGTTCTGCTGTGTAGTCCGCATTGCCGTTGCGGTGTAGTGGAGATTATTCCATTGTAAGGGCATCCGAAAACCCTGTCATAGTCAGCCAAAGTAAGTAATGAAGGGAGAAAATCTCCATCAAGGGTGAACCAATCGCCCCAAAATAGTCTTTCAAACGTAAAAGTAGAGCAGCCTGGGGGAGTCGATACCTCACTCGTCAGGACACGGCCATTGACAGGGTTTTCGGATACCCTTACAATTGAATAATCTCCACTACACCGCAACGGCAATGCGGACTACCCACCCCCGGGAGCTGTGATCAGGCCAACCTTACAGGCACCTTTGAATAGGTTGTCTCCTATTTCCCCTGTCCTGAGGAAGACCCGCGAGCTGAGGATGTAGTTACCCTCTATGCATTGAAGTCGGGTCGAAACGTCGACATTCATTCCCAAGTGGGCCTGTACCTTATGCCACCATTATTCCGCCCAACCTACAGATGAGAACGACAATAGAAATGATTGATGATGGCAGGCCATGATTAACTGGTTTTGATGCTACTTATAACCAGTTTCGATTTTGTAATAATTGTAATTATTCTCTATTTTGAACCATCTTCACTCTGAAACTCCCCCTTTTTTTCACCTCATCTATTTCACGCATGAGCACTTCTCTTTTCACTTCCTCTGGAGCAACCTCTTAACTATTACAGAGCATGGTAATGTGCTTACCTGTTTAATATGTGTCTGTGAATAAAAACAGATATCTTCCTAAAGAATCAATGGGTGCCATTGTTTATGTAAAGGTGCACATTTGAGAACTTTGTATGTATTTGATACCTTTTTGCTGATCGTATGCATGCCTAAATTGTATTTCAAATCATAAATATCTTGCGACTTAATTGCGTGATAAATAAGTCTAGGACCAACTGTTCACATACTGAAAACAGCATGTCTTCCAGACGTCCCATGCGCTGTCTAGGCTCAACCTATAAAGAAAGATGATTACAAAATAACAATAGATGCAATACAAAAAGGGTCCATTTTAATAATATTTTTATGGTTAAACTAATCTTCCAGATTAAAACCGAATTAAATTCCTTCTGTTGAACACACATTTTAAAAAATAACATAAGTTAATACAATTAGTTGGTGAGTCCAATAGTTGCAAATATTTCAAAGCCTTCTCCATGCTTCTAATAGCCAGTTTCCTAATAATTGGAAATAAGAACCATTTGCTCAAGTCAAGATAAAATTTACAAAAAAAGATAAACCTTAGCAAGCCGTGGGGTGAGGATTCATTGCATGGGCACAGCGAGATTTTAGAGGGGTCAAACTGGCCCAAGGGAAAGCCCAAGTGCCATCTCTTGAAACCCAAACTAAAGCGTGTTAATAACCCTCTATCCCAAGAGCGATAAATCCACTGCAAGTATGGTTCTTACCCAGACGTCCTGCAAAGAGAAGCATACTCCCTAACAAAAATTTTAGTGAGCTCATGGACTTCTCTGTAATTGTATTTGTTCTACCTAAAAGAGTTTTTTACCCGTGCCATATCATGCTTAGTCAGTGTCTCGGGCTCATGGAATAAATGCGACTCACCCAATTCCGTAAGAGCGGACTTCATATAAATATACCAAAGGATGGATATTCAAGGCTCTTTCACAGGACAAACAGTCTTTAACAATTTCCCTATTAAAGGAGGCATGTGGGTTAATCCATATCGAGCACCACAGGGCGCAGTCTGAGAGTATTCCACATAATCCACCCCAAACTCCTGGTGCAAGATAGAAGTAGAACACTCCGGAGGAACACCCAGTAGTCTCCTGAGCACTCTATTTTTTTTCGCCCTGAAAGGGATTTGGGTGAATATAACCCCAAATACCTGACCCACACATTAGAACAGGGAAACACTTTCTTCTATATATCTCTAACAGTGGGACCGCTGTTTTTTTGCCAAATGGCTGTCCAGATTGAAAACATAACCAGTAGAACTAACACATTTCTGGAGGACTTCAGCAGTACAAGGGCCCCCAATTGCCCTTCACATCAAAGACGACACCCAAATAGGAGAAGTCCTGAGTGAGAGCAACGTGGTGATCTTGTAACGAGATACCCCTCATCTTGGTTTGCTTCGGATTGCATGCCATAGTGAAAGTTTTTTAGTTTGATTTGTTGGCAAACTAAGAGCCCATTAAGATGACATTCTTCAAATAAAGTATTGAGGCCATTGGGGATTCTCGAGAGTAAAATGGTCTCATCTGCATATAATAGGATCGGGACCTTTTTTCTACCAATGGAGGGGCATTCGGAGACTTTAGCGGACAAAGCAGAACCTAGGCTATTGATATACAAAAGAAGCAACAATGGAGCTAGGATGCACCCCTGGTGTACCCCTCTACCTATCTTGCAACAATCTGTCCTTCCTCATAGGGGGCCAAACCTGACTAAGGCAGCAAGATCATAATGCAAGGCTCTGTCACCCTAGATCCCCCCCCCCCCCAAATCAGTCAGGATCTCCCAAAGTTTGGATCTCACCATGCTATCGAAGGTGCAGGAGAGGTCCTTGAAGGTCAGGCAGATGGAGCCCTACTTAGCTATGGTATAGTCACTAATCTGCAGGTGCTAATTAAGACATTGCTCCATCGTACCAAGTCACTCGCGGAACCCGTACTGTGCCTCTGACAAAATGTCAGTCTCCCTGACCCAGTGTAGCATGGGCTCCAGCACGACTCTACCAGCTTAACCGCAGAATCCAGCAAGGATATTGGCCGGTAGCACTCTGGGGATCGAGGGTTGCCCTTTTTAAATATTGGGACAATAACAGCTATGCGCCATGAGCGAAGAACCCCCATCTTGCAAATGGCATTAAAACAGTTGCACAAAAGGGGGGGCCCACAAGTCCAGGGCATATATACAGGTCCATGGGAACCCCGTCTGGGACTGGGGCCTTCTTTGAGAGACTTTTATTAATTGCTTCCCTTACTTCCTCTATGGTGAATTCCAAAGCTAAAGGAAATTGCCACCTCCTCCTCGACGGGCGAAGGTGGCACTCGTAAACCCATTACCTACCTTAAAGTGATTAACCCAAGCTTCTTGGCTAATGGAGGTAATAACAGAATTAAGATTTATTCCCACACGATTAATATGTCCAGTGGCAGCCCAGAATGCTCATGTCTTTCAGCCTGCAGGTCATAACCAACTTGCTCCAAGAGTCATTCTGAAGCTCTTTACGTCTTGCCCTTTGGGTGCCCTTATAGTCCACTCTGCATTGGTGCACTCTATATGCATCCCTTGGTATTTCCTTAAGGGCCTCATGGAGTTGCATGGAGGCTTTTCTGAAGGATTAGTATAACCACTTGTGCTCATCTTGTCTTGGTCTGCTCAATTTCGTCAGCAGAATACTCATCACTGAACCCAGCTCAACCAATCAGGTGGAGACAACCTGGTGGCTCTCAGACAGGCCAAGGCAATCAAGCACCATCGGGAGGTAGTTAGCACAAAGTTTGCCTAGGAAAACGTTCATATCAACATTTCTCCATGTCCGGCGCAATCCCTGGGTCTTGACTATTAGAGACCGAGAGGTTAAAATCTTAGCCCCCCACCCCCGTCCCAGCAATACATAGGCCAAGGCTTAATGGGTTGTGGTCACTCTGTGGGCTTTCGTTAAATGGAGCCCTGGATACCCTAGCACACCGGTCACGGCAGACAAAAAGATAGTCTATGACTGAAGAGCACTCCTCCTCTCAAAGGTAGTTTTATTCGTATAAAGTGGGTTCCAAAGTTCGATGATATTAAGGAGGTCGAACGTTTTGATGAGTTGGAAGAGGACCTGACACCCCCTGCCCCCCCTTTCCTGGGGTGCCTGTCACTTCCAATGCTAAGGCAATCAATCATGGTTTGCTGATTGTCTACCTGAGTTGGCCCCAATTTAACATTAAAATTCCCATCTAAAATAATTTGAAATCCTTTATATAAAAAAAGCTAACTATGCATCAAGACCAACGATAAAATTAGACAGTGCGTTAAGATTGGCAATGTAATCTGTATCAAAATACTAATTGTAAAAATGTATTAAAACCATACAGCGACCATTGGACCACTTAGATAAAAACCACTTGAAATAGACATATCAGAGGGGATAGGGGAAATACTGCACTCTAAGGTGACTTTGACCCACTTAGTTGGACGCACCCGTGCCCTGCCCAATGAGGAACAAACAGCGGGGATCGTATACGAATAGTAACCGTCCATACTAATGTCCTCAGTGGCCCATGTCTCCTGAAAGAAAATGATGTCCTGCTTGTGAATGTAAAGCCCCTAGTCTTCACAGCCTATTTAGCTTGCAAGGACAGCAATATTCCAAGACAGAATATTCCCATTATGAGCCGTGTTCCCAGAAATAGTTACATTTATCTTATTGGGTTACCTGGGTGTCTTTTTACACTTGGGATTAATTATGATTAAGCAAGATTCCAGTGTGTTGGGTATGCTAGGGTAGATACCAGAATGGCCCAGACCACGGCTAATCTCCTGGTTTGGGGTGGGATTTATCGCATAGGAGGGTCTGAGTCAATACTTTTCAGACCAGTTACCCAATGCGGAAAAACGATGGTGAACGGGGATAATGAAAGGAGGTAACTGAGGTAAAATAGAACTGGGAGTGTGAGCCAGTTCTCTGTAATAGAACCTAAGTGGCAGGATCTTAATCTTGCCGCCTTTGAGATGGCCTTGCTGGAAGGCCCGGATTAAGTCCCTGGCCATCACAGGGTTCCTAAAAGTTACAACAACAAAATCCCCCTGAAATTCCATATGCATTGTCCCGATCCATACCTCCCTACTAGCCATAAAGATCCCAGGAAATAACCCTGAAATCTAGAATTCCCCTCAATCCAATGGACAGTTTTATTAATGAGTTCCGGAATGGACTCATTCGCATCGGGACATTTGCCATAATGACAACATGGGGCACCTGGCCGGGGGAAGATCACATCTAGAGATACAACCAAATGTTAACTCTGAAGGTTTAGCAGAATGGTTAGGATTTCCTGCTACACAGTGTCATCCCACTCGTGTTTCGGGTGGTACAGATTCCCTCAGACTGGTAATACATAGCTGCGTCGGACACAGTGGCCGTGCTGGTTGGACAGATGGGCGTCCGCGCCCATTCCTCGTCCAGGGGGGCCATTGCTCCTAAGCAGAGCTAGGGGGCTTCTGTTTCGAATTGTTGTCCCTCTCACAAGACTTGTCATGGTCCAATCTAGTGGCCATAATAATTACTTTTGCCTCAATGCGCCGCAGGCAGTCATACAACCGTAACAGCTTAGACTTGATAAGATCAACAGTCTCCTTGCCGATTGGCTTAAGCAGACCTCCAATGTCCTCTTTACAATCATAATGTTCCATCGATATCGGAGGCTCCAAAAATGCTGGGTTGAGTGAGTTAGCCGACATTTTGAGAGCTTGAGCCTTTTTAGGTCTCGCGCCTAGCGTTGCAGTGCGGAGCACTGCTCGCGCAGCGCGAGACCTTTAGAAAGGGCTTTTGAAAACGACCCACACGCTCGTGCGTGTGGTTTTGTTTTCAGAAGCCCACATTAGCTGTAGCGTGCGTTTTTTAAAAACGGCACGCGATTGGGCAAAGGCGGGCGCATGTCCCGCCTTTGCTCCTCCCATTCCCGACGGTGGCCAGAACGCGCAGCAGCGCGCGTTCGCTGCCGCGCTCCCTGGCCCCCGCTCCTCTGTGGTGCGCGCGCACCACTGGTTACGTGTGTTTTCCACCATTTGTTCGCACCATGGAAGTCCGTGCCCCTGCGGGTGAGTTGGAGTTAAAATAAGTTTGTGGAATAGGGGAACGGATTACACACGGGTTTTGAGCACTGATCTCCTCGGTTATCATGGAGGGAATCTTCGACAGGGGGCAGCATCTTCTGAGCGAGTTGGGGTTGGAGAGCAGGGAGAAGTTCTCCTGAAAACGAGACGAGGTGGGTGGGGTGGAGCAGTGACTTTGGGCTCATCATATGCCTGAAAGTGTTCTTTGTGGGGGTTCAGCTTGGGTCTGTGTGAGGCAGTGACTTTGGAGGAGCGGTCTGATCATGTCTGCCACTGACGTTTGGGCGAGAGGGGCCACGTCTGGGCTGATCGCGCCAGAGACGCTTCCAAAGTAACCCCTGGCTTCCAGTCTGTCTGTTGCTACTGTGCATGTGAGAGTGAGTTGGCAGGTCACCTCCACGAGCGGAAGCGTATGGCGGTCATTTTCAAGAAGTTTAGATTCCTTTCCTCGGTGCAGCGGTGTTTCTGGGAATGAGGTTTTTTGGCGAGTTAAGGTCATACGTATTTCTGCGGTGGTGAGGGTCAGGTGATGCTAGCAGTCACAGGACGTTGCTGTTTTCTTATCCTGTCAACGTGTTAAGCCCCCACCTTCCTCAGCCCCATCGCTAGCCTAGCCACACATTGCCAAGGGCATGCCGGAGATTGTTGACAAATTAAGTGAACTTCTCACCTCCTGCCCTCAGACCACGTGTGTTTATTGATGTTAGTAAGGGGCACAGTCTTACCTGTCTGATCCTGGGCAGCTGCAGCCGCCGGACCACACAATAAGTATTTAAGCCCAACTACACTCCCTGTCAGTCGACAGCTCCAATCCAGAGAACTCTGCTATAGGAATAACACATGGTCAGTCCCAGAAAAATCGGAGAGACAGACACAATAATGCAGCCAGCCAGCGAGCAGCAATTCTCCAGAGATCGAGCGTCCTGATCATAAGTATGCAGAGGCGACTGGTGGCAGCTGAGGTAACAGTGCAGCCGCAGTGGTAAATCTAGTAGCCAGCTGCAGTCATACAGCTTGTCATGGTGGTGGTGGAGGGGGGGGGGGGGTAGGGCTGGTGTCATCGCGATAGTGTACACTTCTCGTACGCCATTTGACTAGCCCAGTTAGATGTTACTTAAGTGGCCAGTCGTCTGAGTCTTGGCATTATTGTGGGACGGAGGCCTTACTTATGAGGTGATTTGTATCAGAGGGTGGCTGAGTATCAGATGGTCTGTTATGTGGCCAATCCCCAGAGGCCTTCATGATGTAATTTTTAATACTCTCTGTGAGTCCTGACTTTTTTGCCCTAAGCACTTTGCATGCTGGGACACGTAGTTTTCTCTTTTTCCTATGATACATTATATCACGGTTCTCAATTGTTTTACAATTCGATCAGCTTAGTGGCCTTCCATTTCAGGTGCTTTGCAGCAGTTTCAACATCACTTTAGATATTCTTGTCGCTCTAAAGGATGTCATTCCTGATATATATCTGTTTCAATGGACTTGATTGCTTGGTTTTACTGGAGGGACTTTGTCAATCCAAGTGTCACACATTTTGCCATTGAATGTCACTCATAAGTACACTGAAACCATGTCAATGTCACACATACGCAATCTGAAACCTTGGCAGCTATGCTAGACACGCACCTTCTGTCAAATTTTGACGTTTAGTACAACTACAGCTAGCAACGACCTACCAGAACTATTGTTTTAAAGCAAGCTTTATGTAGTTTTTGTTAATACAAATGATTGAATTTCACTGCTAGATTTACAACTCGCGGGGAATGCTACTTTGTTTACCAACGAACATTTTTTGACGCTTTGCATGTTTAAAAACAACTGCCAAGGCTGACTAACGAAAGACTAAGGATAATTTTGCATTGAATATTACAATACAAACCATTGTTGATTTGTTTAGTGTTCTTGTTGGCATTCTTTTTTTTAAATTATTTTTTTAATTCTGACGTTAAATGCATTACATTCCAACTCTCGTTTTGGACTTTATCCAGGTTGCCATAAAGGGCTGTTCGTTGAAAAGCATTTAGCTAAGGAATGTTTTTGACATTTATTGTGGGTAGTTGGGTATGTTTCAATTGAAAAAAGATATTTGCACCCTGCCAACAAACCAGGACTTTATTTTGAGTCATTTGTTATTCACTGTGCATTTGTGTGTCAAGAACCTCAAGCGTCGACAGATGTCACACAAAGTCTGCACTACAGTCAGGTCCAACTTTCAAGCCTTCTTTAGGAGCAGA
This sequence comes from Calotriton arnoldi, assembly GCA_963921515.1. Lineage (NCBI taxonomy): Eukaryota > Metazoa > Chordata > Amphibia > Caudata > Salamandridae > Calotriton > Calotriton arnoldi. The sequence goes on along the minus strand of CAWUFW010001374.1, from coordinate 530,108 downwards.
AATTTGGAAATGTAGGATGCCGCCAAACCTACTTCCATTTCCCCAGTATAAAAACATTCCGAGGGCGAAATAAGTAACTTTCCTGCAAGTACTATGCAGTATATATTTTCTATGTAATACGTTGCAACTGTTGCGCTCTGCCATCCTTATCCAGTATGCAATGCCCGACTTGGGTACATGGTTGCTGTGATGAAAATAACAGTTTATCTTTAATGTTATGTGAGGTGTGGTAAATTAATAGAGTAGTGCCTCTTCACATGCTTCTTCGCTTCTGTCGCTTAACAAGCATTTGCAATGCAATAGGTCTCGCAATTGCCATTGTAAATGACAATGCCTTTATTTAGGTGTTTAAAAACCTGCAATATTAAAAGGCATTGTCATTTACAATACCAATAGGTCAAAGTTTCTAAAATGCGAGACCTATTGCATTGCAATAGGTCTCGCATTATTAAAGTTTGAGCTATTGGTGTTGCATTATTTAGCAATGCCAATAGCTCACACTTTAATAATGCGAGACCTATTGCATTGCAAATGCTTGTTTCTGTTTGGCAGGGTTTGGTTCACAATCTGGGCAGTAGGGGATAGGTTCAATCCACACGTTCTTGACCAATATGACCAGCGGGGTCTTCACAATCTGTTGCTAATGAGGCTAGGGAGAGCCGTTTCTCTGCAAGGAGGATTTCTTTGTCCAGTGCGCCCACAGCCTTTTCTATGTACCCATCAAGAGTTCCAGACTTCTTAGCGATGGCCCCCTCAGTGCCTAGTTTACGCTTAGTCATCTGTAGTTTCACCCCCTAGAGAGCGTTGGTACCTCTTGGCGTAGATGAATCTGGGATTGAAATCCCAAATGTGGAGCAGATGCCACGAAAATAATGCGGAGGAGGTTGAACGGGGGCTGGCTTGAAGTTCCCGACTAGAGCACAGGTGCCACTGGGCAAAGTCTTGCACCGCTAGAGTGTCAGTGGTGCTATGTACCCCAGGGATCGTTGGCGTCTCCTGACCCGGATAAGTCTAGGGCTGTTAACTCCCAAAATAATGCTGCGGGAAAGTCCAGGGAGATGCAGCCAGGGGCAGGCTTGCCAATTAGATAAAGTGCAAGCATACAAACGAGGGAGAGGCAAGCTCCGAATCGGAGCCAGTATCCACTGAAATGCAAAAAAAAACATAATCGCAGAGAATACTGGTGCTAGGGAAAGCAATCCCACCCCGCCAAAAACTTCAGCTGGTGTACTGGGATCACAGCAATTTGATGTCAGCTTTTGATGATGGCTGCGATGCATACGAACAAAGACTATAGGCGCTTAATCATAGTCATGCCACAGCACACTGGAGTGACCTTCATAATACAGGCGCTCAGATGAATAACAACGGTACCCGAGTAAAATTTACCAGTCTTGGTATAGGGACCGAACATCAGCCAGGACACAAGACCGTGGGAGGTGGTGGGGGCGCCCAGCCTCCTCCGGGCTCCGGATGGGCCTGCCCTTTGCCCCGGCGCGTCCCGCACATCGGGTCCTCCCAACACGCTAAATAGCGCTGGATGCTGTCACAGTACGAGCAGTTGAAGTGGGCCGCCTCCAGGCCCTCAGGAATGATGGAGCCTGTAGTCCTTGCTGAATGCACTCCCTGCATGATTTAGTCTGTTGAAGATTAGATCCTTTCTCCGTCTCCCCACACCAAGGTCTATATGCAGCAGAGCTAGATAAACACGTAAGAAAAAGTTCCCCAAGTTAATAACAAGCATTGGCATAGCCAATAGGTCTGGCCTTTGGGACCTTATGTGTTTAGCCATGCAACAGTTGATGTTGTTGCACCAAGGATATTGTGCTGCATAACTAAACACTCATAAGGTCCCAAAGGCGAGACCTATTGGCTATGCCAATGCTTGTTTTCTGTTAATTTGTGGTGGGATGTTTGACCCTTTTCATTTGACTGCAAGAGCCCATCAGAGGTGGTGAAAAGGGGCAGGTACCGGAGCAGTTGGTGGCACTGACGGGGGGGCATATTTGAGGAATTACAGACTAAATTTTTGAGGCCCATATTAGGCAAGTCCACTCAGTAATCCCATGTCATATATGTGGCACTTTAAACTTGTCCGCCCTTTTATGCCAACATCACTTTGCATTCTGGGACTTGTAGGTTTGCCGTTCCCTCTTATCAGTTTTATATAGCTCGAACATGTCCTAAGAGCATTGGAGTGCTTTACACGACCATCAGATTACATTGTACGAGGTCTGTTTCATTTTTGTAATCTTATTTTACTTATTTTTTTACAGCGAACACCAGGGACGCTGGTCAGAAATTGATATATATATATATATAATCGGTGTGGACAGTGCAAAATAGCTTAACAGAATAGGCAAGAGCTGCAGATTTTTTAAACTATGGAACCAGGCTTCCGTCACAGTATCAGCAACGGGAGTTTCCTGAGGGAGAGGGGTGGAATTTCCGTAGTTTCGGGAGATGCCCCAGAGAAGGCCTGTTTCAAAGTTTTTGTGTCTACGAGCGTTGTAACTTCGAGTCAGGACTGACATATCCCAGGAGGCAAAGCGCAGTCGCTTAAAAATAAGAACGAGTTCAAGGTGTCGCACGTATAGTGACGTCATAGCTGCTCCAGAGAGGCACTGGGAGAGGGATGTGGCGTCACGGCCAGCGCTGTCTACCTTGGAACTGTGGTCGCAGGTTCTAGTCTCGGCGTCCTGATACGAGAAAATCATTTAATCTCCTTGTGCCTGAAAAATAAATGCGTAATTGTCTAATGTAACTGAAAGTCACGTAAAGCGCTCCAATACCTTCGGGTCGAGTTTGCGCTATATAAAATGGCAAATAAATAAAGCAAGGACCTAGAGACACGCATATACGTATATGGTGGAACTGGCAGACCAGGGAGGAAGCGGAGGAGCAGGGTCAGCGGGATCAACAGCAACTCCCTGAAGCTTTATGTACAGCGCTACGAGACTGTCAACAAAGCAATCAGTGTGCTATACTAGCACAAAGTGTGACTCGCTTAAAAATGAGAACGAGTTCAAGGTGTCACACGTATAGTGACGTCATAGCTGCTCCAGAGAGGCACTGTGAGAGGGATGTGGCGTCACGGCCAGCGCTGTCTACCTTGGAACTGTGGTCGCAGGTTCTAGTCTCGGCGTCCTGATCCGAGGAAATCATTTAATCTCCCTGTGCCTGAAAAATAAATGCGTCCTTGTCTAATGTAACTGAAAGTCACGTAAAGCGCTCCAATACCCTCGGGTCGAGTTCGCGCTATATAAAATTGCAAATAAATAAAGCAAGGACCTAGAGACACGCATATACGTATATGGTGGAACTGGCAGACCAGGGAGGAAGCGGAGGAGCAGGGTCAGCGGGAGCAACAGCAACTCCCTGAAGCTTTATGTACAGCGCTACGAGACTGTCAACAAAGCAATCAGTGTGCTATACTAGCACAAAGTGTGACTCGCTTAAAAATGAGAACGAGTTCAAGGTGTCTGTTTTCAAGCACACTCGTGCTTGTGGCACCATCCGCCTTGCGGGAGCGAGCAACAGCCAATTAGCATGCGCGCCGCTGCTCGCTCCCGCAAGGTGGATGCCGCCACAAAACGAGTGTGTGCTTGAAAATGAGCAGAGCGACGGCTAAAGGCCCTCCTATGCAACGCATGCGCGCTGCGTAGGCGAGACCTAAAAAATAAAAACTTCTCTGGCTACCACCCTATAACTTAATTATAATGCTAGCCTCCTGTCTGGTCATTACATCCAACAATAAACAAAACTTAAAACTGATAGTGTAGTTGAAGGGGAGAGGATGTAGCCTTACGGCTAGAGCGGTCGACCTCGAAGCTGGGGAACTGGGTTCGAGTCTATGCAACGACCGCAACATCCTGTGATTCTGGGCAAATCACTTAATCTCCACGTGCCTAAAAAAAATGAATGTGTCAGTCTGTAACGCAACTTGTGGTCATGTAAAGCGCTCTGATGCCTGATATCTTCGGGTCTAGTTCGCGCTATATAAAACTCAGGAAGAAGCTACCTTTTGAGCTCTATTTCTGCAGTCAGAAAAAAATGGCCCCCTGCTTTTTCTTTTTTTTTGGGGGGGGGTTTTGACTAACTACTTTGGAGTCCGAGGCTGGCTTGTAGTGGTAAATGTGTACGCATTATCCAACAAAGGCCTGTGTTCCAGGCTGAATTGAAAGTTTTGTACGTATGCATTTGTTAATTTTTGGACAGTTCACCTACATTATTGTTAAATGCCCTTTTTTTGCAGGTCATAGAGCATGGGCTTTTCGTGAAACACTGCAAAGTAGAAGTCTACTTGCTAGAGTTGAAGCTGTGTGAAAACAGTGACCCGGATAATCTGAAGACTCATCAGTTCAGTAAAGCAGATACAATAGGTGAGATGCTTACAGATGTTGCTATGTATTTGGTAGCATGTACGCTTACTAAACTATGTTGATCGGATGTATGACGATACCACGCATGCATTACATCGCATGCCATTAGATCGCGGTTTTAACAACGCAAGTCGTTACAACGACTTGCGTTCGAGGGCGCTGGACTTAGGAGTAGTTTAATTTACTATTCCAACTCCAGCCTACGTACAGTAGGGAAGGTGTTGGATAGTAATTTAAACTACTCCTTGTCCTATAGCGCCCTCCAGTGCAAGTCGTTGTAACGACTTTCGTTGTAAAAACCGCGATCTAATGATCTAATTTACTTACATGCGATGTAATGCATGCGTTCTAAAGGTTGTTTCCCATGTTGATCCCTAACTGTTCCATAATTAGAATGCTGATACAATTCCTTTTTTCCCAATCGAAAATAGTAAATATAAAATTTACCATTCTTTGAACCATAGAGACACCATTGTAATTTTTACTACACTAATTTTTATGCAGTTAAAATAATCCTTATTTTTGACAAGCTGTGCCCTTGAAATTGAGATGGAATAGAAAACGCGCACTGCTTTGCAGTGTGCAATGTTATTCTATTTGGAACATGGGTCATTGAGTAGAAAAGTTTAACAAGATGTTTCTATTGCAGATAGTCGGACTTTGCTTTGCACCAAATGAAATGTCATTTCCTTTATGGGATTTGCTTTACAATATTTATATAATTCCATTTCTCCATGACCGCTTCATCATCAATAGTCATAATAAGCACTGAATAGTCTCCTGCGTGTGTGATCCCAGAGCACTAAAAATATACACGTATGTGCAAATTCTTTCCATAGAAAAGTGCCCGCAAACAAAGAAAAAACGGTTTCTGAACTGCATTAATCGGCTGAAATTAGCTACGTTTAATTTATTTGTCATTTGATAAACGAAAGCAAGTAAAGTACATAGTTATTAATTCAGCAAAAGGTAACTAATAATATCTTTCACAAACTTTTTTAAGGTAAGGAAGGGCAATATTAGCATATAGTCTGCCAGAGACATGAGTTAAAGCACTGTGCTTTAAGGACCTCGCCCTTCCTCCTGTGTCCCATCATGCTCCACAGTGACAGATACGTTTTATGTTTCCAGCACGAGGAAACAGAATCTCTGGAGCTCTGAACGCTGTCTTTTTTTCTTATTTTATTTTTTTATCTTTGGAAACCTTAACAAATCTTTCACAGTTGCTTACAGTCAATATCCCTGTGGGCTAGGTTTGTTTTCCAGTGATTTTCTGCCAGGGTTTTTTTCCTGTCCGAATACCTTTATTTATTGTGAAATGCCCTATCTTTAAAGCTGTCTTCAGAATGGCTTCGCCATTTGAAGAAAGGGAGGCTGCCATGCATCTCCGACTCAGAATCTTCCAGAGCTTACTCCACTACAAGAGAGATGACTCCAGTGGTTAATCTATCCTCCACCCTGTCACCTGGAAAGTCCGTATCTCCTTCTTTTTTCATCAGCGCCTCCGACTTTACTGGGCACCTTCTATGCCTTTTTATCTAAGTTACCAATAGTGTCTCAGCAGATGCAGCACTCTCCTCCTAGTAAACCATCGAAGCAGAGACGTTTGCACAAGTAGGGAAGATCGCCTTCTAGAAGCCATTCCCGGGGAGAATGAGGTCTTGTTCTCTACCAGACTATTTTTCCATCAGCGAGTATTCTCCGACATCAACGGTCTTCCCTACTACTTGCGTCTCTCTTTTAATTGATATCACAACTTTTAATGAGGTAACTTGTCACAGGAGTGCGGAACTAAATGTGCAGATGGCTGTCCCCGCAACATCTGTGATTTTCTGTTTTTTAAACCCTGCATCACGGATCTGTCTCTACACTGCTTTTACCTCTGTATCACAGGTGCCAGAAGGCTGGGGAGCAATCATTTCTATCACCAACATTTGTTAAGTCTGCTGCAAGTCTACTTCAAAAGAATGATAAGCCTCCAGATAAAGACCATCTATTTCTCCCGGCAGATTCCCAGACTGATCCTGTCATTGTCCCTGTGCTCAATAAATTGCTTGCTCTAGCTCCAGCCTTCGCTTTTCCTCTAGATAAGGAGAGAAAGCAGCTGGATTGAGTCAGCAGGAAAATGTGTGTAATGTCGGCTACAGCAATAAACGCAGATAGTGCCACCAAATGTCTGGGTAGTTATGACAGATACCTATGGAATTCGCTGCAGTGTGCCACAGAGTTACTGCCAAGAAAGGCAAGACTTTCAAGAGGTCCTTCAGGGAGGAATGCTCATCTCGAATCCAGTCAACCATGGATTCCTCTAACTCTGCAGCCCCTGGGTATTGTAATTGGCTAATTTTGAGACAAAGTTCCTGTCTATGAGTCAGTGGTCTCAAGATGGAAGCACATCAATGTATTACCCTCCTTACCATAAGGAATTGGAATTTGTTACTGTTGCTTTCTGGTTCAGAAAAAAAGGTTCAAAACAGGAATTCAGACTCCTACTCTAATCCAGAACTACAAACTTAACAAATAAATAAAGAATGAGAAGTTCACGATTTTGGCTTTACAACAAATTTACCCTCCGTTACGACTGGGAAGACTGGATGTGTGCCATAGACCTTGAGTATGCCTACTTTCACATCCCTATACTAAACGTCAGAAGGTCCTGCGGCTTGTGGTAGACAACGAAGCGTCCAGTTCAGAGTCCTCGATTCAGGCTGAAGTCACAACCACAAGCTTTCTCAAACTGTATGGCGATTTTCACAGTACATCTCAGGAGGCAGAAGATGTTAGTCTGTTGCTATCCGTATGACTGGTTAATAATTCGGAGGAAGCTCTAAATCATTTCCAGATAGTTTCAAACATCCATTGCCGTCTGGGTCTGCATGTCAACCTAAAAAAAATCAACTGCCTCTACGATTCATAAGATATTGTATTGGCATGCACTTTTGGACACTAGGGTTACAAAAGTGTATCGTTTGGAGGAGAGATCATCTATCTGTCTGAAGTGTTGCAGTTTATTACAAGCACCTTATCTGATGGCATGCCAGATATTATACCTGCTATGATGGATGGCCTCTCATCGTTCACGTTCCTTTTGCCAGGCAACACAAGCCCACTACAGCAGTTCCTGGAGAACCAATGCTGCTAGCTTACGGGCAGCTGAGAAAACAAGTTTACTGTCCCACTCAGCGATCCAGTCATTTTATTGGTGGTGCCAAGTGAATATTCTTCT